>DWDU01004070.1:0-11079 GCA_018245575.1 Jemadia suekentonmiller
TCCCAAACTAAGCGTCAAGAGAGCTTGTGCTATGGTAACCAGATGGCTGATAAACTACATATATACATATAAATATAGTTAAATAGATATTTTTATTACACCCAGACACAGAACAAATACTTGCGCTCGTCACACAAATATTTATTCTAAGTGGGAATCGAACCCACGACCCCAGGCGCAACAGTCAGGTTCACTAACCATTGCACCAACGGGCTATCAATATATGCAATCCATGACTATGAGGTGTTATATATGATTAACTAAAGAAATAAAATATACCTTCACCCGTAGGTGTGTATTACGCTGCTCTGCCTACCTCTTCGGGGATTACATTTTTACCACCATACATCCAAATTATCGTGTTGCCTATAGTGACAACAGCCAATACACGTATAGAAATTATACGCTACGTGACTTTCTACGCACTTGGATTTTTGTTTTTCCAACCCAACTTTTATTATTTTGCATGGCGCACAAGAGACCCATTTAATAAAATTTTAATGGCGCATTCAGATGAATGTTGGCCCTAAACAACCATCCTTTCGTTTGCTTGAAGTGTTGGAAGTGAAAATATTGTACAACTTCGCTTAATTCTTTCTATGGTTACCCGCCAAAATAAAAATATATATACTTGTTTATAGCACCACGGACTCCGCTTGTTAGGAACGAATAAAATTAAAACATTACTGTGTTCTCTTTTCAAATGACAACGATATTTTTCAACCTTTACTTTTCAAATGACCGTTGGCTTGCTGTGTAATGTTTGGTTGGAAAAATCGTAGGATTTTCGATTACAAACTAGACTTTGAAAATTCACTTTTCTACCCGTGACATGTGCGTGATATTTATAACATTAACCCCAGTCTTAAGAGTCTTAATGTTAATTGAATCGTACATTTCAAGTAATTTAACCTAAAAGCATTCGACGAGCGTAGTAATAAGTAACAGTAATGATAAGTTCGTAGTTTATGATTCGGTCTCCCGCTCCACGGGGGTCTGGACTCAAGTCCTGGCGAATAGTTCGTCCATTACAAAATTATGTTTATTTTAATATTTAATATACGACAATGTACACTTCAACAGCTACCACATCGCATAATGCTTCATTTATAATAAGATAGACACTTTAGCATCCTTTGTTTTGGCCAGCGGCACATCCGTTGTTCAACACTATCACCTAGATAGAGCCACCATCGTCTTTTACTACGATAAATAAAACCATCATGAGAACACCGATTCGACTTAACCTTCTCCCTAACGTTCAAAAAGACGAGATCGTAGCATACTGCGACCTTTAGGTATCCTCGCCGGGAGGAGATCCGTGTCCAAAAATGAAACGATGAAAAGATTGATAAGTTGTCATCCATAAATTACGTCACATGTTCATAGAGGGTGGAGGGGGGTCCTAAATTTCGTGCGTCACATTTCAAAATATAATATAATTGTGTAAGTATTAAAAAACACTTATTATTTTATACTCTTCAGTTTGATTCCCTATAATCAAACAAAAAGTAAAAAATAATTCTTCATTTATATTAAAATGACTAACACGAACATTATAAACACTGTTCTAAGAGCGTGGGTTGTTTGATATCAATCATTCTAATTTTCTACCAGTTTTATTCCGAGACGCAAAATTAGGTCCAAAACATCGTAGGTATATCTATAGCACTCCACGTTTTTAAAACATTGACATTAATTTGCGCGTCAACAATTTTATTCTTATATTAAAAGTTATTTTTTTCTTTTTGAGGGGTGAGGGGGTCTCACAAATGAGATTATCTGTGAGGGGAGGGAGGTCACAAAATCCTATTTCGTGTGATGTAATTTACGTGTGTTGTATAGATAGCAATGATGATGATTGATGAGTGAATATCAGTTAATAAATCAGCTACAAGGACAAGTAGACAAATCTAATGTAACAAAATTAATACCAACAGTTTACGTTCCATTTATATAGCGTTTATTTGAACCGTGCATATTAATCTTCTCAGGCGTTATCTTTCCAACTTTTACAGCTTTCAAATCTAAACAGAAATCAACAAAACCAAAATCACTTTAAACAATGCTATCTAAGTTTAAAATCTCGGTCAGATGTTAGCGGTAAAGGGAACAAAAGGGAAAGGCGCTGAATCATTAATCTGCGTCAACAGACCGTCGAATCTGTAATTAAGAAGTTTATCAAAAAGCATAAAAAAATCATCGGCATCCCTCGACCTAAATAACACTGGGCGCCGTAGGTCGCTATTATTCGCGGATGTCGCGCAAGCTGACGCCACTCAAACGTTCTGTAATAAAGAAATTTATACGCAGCCAGTACTTTACCGACTGGACTGCTAGCTAGTTAAGATTAACGAACCTGGCTGGAGAGTCAACGGTTGTGGGTTCGATAGAAGAATGAAATATAATACTACCAACCTAGACGATACGATATTTACTCGTGCAAACATATCTATATGAATTTGTAATGAATAAGGTTTGTTTTCTGTTTTCGTATGTAAACTTATTCAGTAGATACAGATATTATGTAATAGATAATGAGAATATCTACTAAATAATTTAACACCCATACACAGAAAAGGACCCTCATTCATTACAAATATATGTATTATTTCATCTGAATACTCAAAAAATTATAAACATAGGTATACTTAAGTTGATAATTTCTCTAAAACGCTTGTTTATCAGTAGTCCTGTCATCATAATACGAATCGTCAAGTCTTAAACGATTATGGGCGATTATAAGGTATCCGAGATACGAGTATTATTATAATCAGTACCTAATGATTTATGCATATATTTTCAAATACTGCAATAATGTTATTTTAAACATACGGCTGTTATTATGGAACTAAAGTATTTAATCTTATGAAAATCCAAAAAATAACAATTCCATAGTGGTCCCTGGTAATTACATGTAACGTAACTGGTGAAACTCCGCTGCCTACTTCTTCGGAGATTACAGGCGTGATGTGCCTACATTTTAAGCTAATGACCAAGCTTTCCTGTCCCGCTCAGTAAGAAACCATACCAAATGCAGACGTTATTTTAATTTTACTTCCTCGGCCGTGATGAATGAAGAGAAAAGAAAAATTCGATACGGCCTACTTACGCACGATATTACATTTCCCTTTGTAATGCCCGAGATGAGCTTGTTAGAAGTAAATTATATTAAAACGAGCTAATACGGTACGCTTCTTAAAACTTTCCTCCTGACAAAATGCCACACCAATATGAAACCTCTGTAGCATTAGAATATTTTTATGCAAAAATAAAAATTACCAACAAAATCGTATTTTTTTTTGTGTCATTTTAATTAAATTAATAGAATTGGGAGATAATATTATAATTATTGTAATTATAATGTTAGCCAAGGCCCGTCACGAGGTTAGAGACAGAGTCCGAGCATACCTAGTTCCAAATATATTTGATATTTCAGACCTGACTTGCTCCTACATTGTATCACTCACTACACATAATACAAAAGGTCAGATTGAGAGAAAAATACATCACCTAACCTAACCTAACACGGAGCAAAATATAGTAGTATTTAATCTTATCATAATCGGTCTATCGTAGTCCACTGCTGAACATAGGATTCCCCTGCGGAGTTATGCCCAAAGTCCCCACGCTGGGCGTGCGGGTTGAAGACCGCGCCGTACCGCGATCTGTTAGCGCCACGTTTAGTCGCCTCCTACGACACCTTGTTGCCTAGCACGGGACTTTATCCTAACTTTCCTCCAATTATTTATTACTATGCTGAGAGTACAAATATCAATCATAATTGTACAGCTACAATGCTACAGGTAAAAGACAAAAAACACCAATTTAACTACAATAGTTTAATTCTTATTTCCACAATGTACGAAGTTATAACCAGTGAGCTACAAGAGTCCACTATTCAGGAAATAATTCTTATTAAGTCTAAAACAAATTATAAGAGACATAAGGTCATAGGCAATATAGTTAGTAGTTGACAAACTGTCATCCATCATGAGGACTGTATGTGGCCAATCTATGCTTTGTAAACATCAGTGTGTTTGTAATTGATCTTCTTGTCTATGCCCAGCAATTGGCGTATGATGAATGCTGGCAAGCGCTTATGCCGCCAACGAGTCGGCAGAGGTGTGTAGTTAGCTTTCTGCAGTTTATCGGCTACATATTGCTCTGCTGAGAACTCATTAGCCTTCTTGACTAAGGCCAGTAGTTCATTCTGAAAGATCTTCTCCTTCTTTATGCGACGATTCTTCTTTACCTAAAAAGATAATAGAGAGATAATGCATACTTTAAAGCAATAATAGATTACAAATAAGAAGTAAAATAAGAGTAGCATAACACCTGTGATCCCCGAAGATGTCCCACTATGGAATGGGTGGTGAGTCTATTGCCACACACTGGGCATAAATCCTGACTACGAGTTTCGACTAGAAATTACAACAGAAAATTCTGGTAGTGCATGTTTTATTAAATATGGACATACACTGCCAGGTGCACCCTGCACATTGCTACCAATCCTGTCACCAGGATGGCTGATCACTCACAATCAGCTGTTGACCCGATGAAGAAGATTCTTGTATCCATGACCCCCACATTACTAGGCACCCAACTTTGAGACTGCTTCTAACAATTTTCAAAACAATGTAATGAAATTTAGAACATCAGTCGATAACAAGAATCTTATATACACCAATTTTGTAGGATATGGAATGGAGAATCTATTTAGATTACAATACTCTCATTGTCTGAGTAATAATGTTCAGCTGGCCAGTTGGTGAGGTGGTTAGGGACTGCTTTGCAGGGGGTTCTTGGTTCGATTTCCACCCAGAACTAATATTTCTGTATAATTGTACATAATTTAACCAACTGCTGCTGTTTTTGTCACAGGTATTATGCTGTTGTTAAATATTTGCTGAGTGTACCCACCCTGGCCCAGCGGAACCTCATCCTTTTCCATAGCTTATTCCTCTTGTGTTTCTTCATCTTCTTCCGGCGAATTACAATCAGACGTATTGCTTGCTTCTCCTCCTGCTGTATTGCTGGTAGTCCAATCTCATCCTTCCTCCAATTTGAATCAATTAAGGGCAATATGGATCTGGGATTAGTTATAGGTGTATAAGATAAAGGATCCTTAATTTTTCGGTTAACTGGTTTATCAGTAATTTCAAATCCTATGCTCCTCGGAGTAAAATAAACAGTCCTTGCTTTGGAAACCATGTCTTGTTTGGGACTTTGATGGCTGGGCAGCGGTCGGCATTCATCAATAGTTCTTAATGCAGTCTTCAGATTTATACACCGCAAATCTATAATTGAGAAAGTAATGAACTAATATAAAGTAGCAAAAGTTAGCAGTGATATTGGCAATTAATGTACTAAAATTCTCTGCGAATGTACTAGTTGCAGACATCATAAAAGTTACCTGTCAAAATATAATTGTATTCAATCTTTCATGCAATTTTAAAGTAAGGTCTATTTTGTTGGTCAAATAGTTACAAAGTACAACTACTGATCAAGAAGTTCTGGGTTGGATTTCCAGGAACAGTTACAATCCGATTTCTTTAACTTAGAATTTCTAATTGAGATTTCTAATAGGGGCTTAGAATCTGGAATTGTGGGTACAAAGGCTGTCCTATTTCATGGAGGGATGTAAACGTAACTAGAGAAACGTGGGAATAAACTAGACTTTTTTGCTTCACTCTTTGGAGCTAAGAAACGTGATGTTACCTTTTAACTACGATCTAGATAAGTTATTATCCTTGGTGCACTATTATACGATGAAATTTATTTTTTTGTAATAAATGTACTCGCTTTCGTTAGATCGAATTTGAATTATTAAATTAAAACGCCAAATTAGATTAGATTACCTTACAACACTTTACATTACCTAAAATAAACATGAAAGTTCTTAATTGTAAAACTATAAATATATCACATAACCTAAAAAAAATACTTACATTTTATTGTGCTCCGCAAAGAGTTTAGCATTTTGATGTCTTAAAGCGTGATTTTATATACTTTTAGTGCATTTTATACGATATTATAGTCATAAATAATTGTTTTTAAACCGAACATCAATAACCCTAAATTTCCTATGTGATGACAGAAATGTTTTTATGTCATTCTTACTAGTTGCCACGGATATCCGAATTATACAGCCATGCAAATGTATCAACAAAACATTTCTAATGTCGCTAATCGAATATAAGTATACTAAATTCAATATGTTCTTTTCTCGATTTCAAATTACAAGTTGGCTATAAACTAAACCAACGCAAGGCGCCATCCTGGTCTAAAATGGATCGACGGTAATGAAAAGTTTCCTGTTCCGATCGTCATTACCATGTAATAATTGTTTTACCTGATTGAAGTACAGTAATAAAGTCCATAGGTAAAATAGTAGTAAAAGTAAAGTACTCAAACTTCTCATAGTAAAAGAGCTTAACAGTAAGGCATAAAAACGATTACAGTTACCAGACCTTTAAATCATATCAATAAAAATTTTCGAGATTACATCGACAAGAGTGGTTTTGATTTGATTTAAATAACAAAAGTTGTAGAAAATCATTCAAGTATATTTATATAACTAAATATAATAATTATCATTGTAATTACACTACACTCAGTAATTCTCTGTCATGTGGCACTGCGCCAACGTCGCCAACTACAGCCACAGCCATTTGTTTACCTTAATGACAAAAAGTGGACATGTGAATATACTTAGCTATTCTAGTATCTACCAAACCTTAGAAAATGATACCTATAATTTATACATACAACCTTATAGTGATTTATACATATAACTTTATACATACGAAAATTGAAGTAAGGGGCACTTGTAACAAAACCCTATTATTTTGATACTAACAGTTTCGATTTACGTTTTCAATAGTAATTAAATTAGCAGCTATAACTCGCATAAATAAACAGCGCACCTTGTTAAAATGACGTACCTAATAGCGATGTACAAATGCATCGAATAAGAAAAAGCGGTATTCATTGACAGACGGAGTTAAGTGGAAACGCATTACTTTTAAGCACCAAGTAGATTTCTGCGTGTTGTACGTTGGAAATTTCCTGTACCTACTTAATAAGTTATGGTTGTAGAAACAGGTAGGTAAACAAAATATTGCGCCAGCTCCAATTAAAAGTAGATTTGCATTATCAGTATAGTAATACATACGTTTAGAAGACAATGACTTCGCTGTGAAAGTAACTTCATCTGGACACATCATTTCTACCATGCAGAGGGCGTCCTTTGCATTATTCAACTGCACGTTACTGGCTAACTGGAGCGCTAAGCCCTCAGATGCTCTAATGCAGTCCTCGTCATTGAGTAACAAGCTTAATTCTGAAACGTCAAAAGTGTAATTTGCCATTAAACAAAAAAACACATGAGCTGTTTAACCTAAAAGATTATTTGTCCGATAACAAGACTGAACTTATATTAATACGAAACGGTGAATTGAATTAAACCTTAGGAGATAATCAAATTAGTTTCCATAAGGTATAGAAGTACTTAAACATCGTTCACTCTTACTCAGTCTCTTTTTTCCCACTTCAATCTGCTTGAAGTTCAAGTCGCCAACATTAGCCAAGAACTCTGTCACTGCAAACGCGACTTGATTTGCTGAACATGCTCGAGTCTTCGCCAGAATACCTAAAAATATCCTATTTAACTATTTCCCTATTTAACTGCGAATAGATAAGTCTATACGTAACATCACGCCTATAATCTCTGAAGAGGTAGTAAGAGGAATGTAGAACACTCCCACGTTTCACCAGTTACGTTTACGTCCCACTATGGAATAGGTCGTGAGCCTATTGAAATGCACCGGGCACAAATCTAGACTTCAAGCCACTACTAGAAAATCTAAATTAGAAAAATTTTGGGGTGCCCGAACCGGGAATTGAACCCAGGACCTCCCGATCGGCAGTCGCACTTGCAATCAACACGTCCATCTACATAACATGGGAAGAAATGCTTCGTGGGTTATTGATTGTGGCCTGACGATGTACACTTCTTGATTCAGCCACTACAAGGTGTGACCCCACCGCAGTATCTAATATTGGTGGTGTGTTTTGGTTTGGCTACATTTGAAGAAAGCATAAATAATTGAAACATTTGCCTCACCGAAAACGCCCGTCTCATGGTAGGAAATATTGAAGGCATTGTACTCCGTGAAGACGTCGTTGCCCGCCATCAGACCGAGCGGCGGCTGCGGCACCCGGTCCAGCTCGTGTTGACCGCTTTGCACGTTACTTGTGCCGCACGCAGCCGCTACTATTGCGTGTTTAAACAGATCGCTATGGGAATTTTAGAACATTATTAAAGGTATACCTGTATTATTACGAACTATGAATATAGCAAACTGTGTTGGGACCTCTCAGACAAGGTGACCGATATTCGTTATACGAAAAAGTAAATGAAAGTTCAGAAATATGCGAAGATTTGCCTTACTTTTACATTAACGCAAAAGTCATGGTCATAAGCAATCAAGTATGGAGAAATTAGATCGAATATCAAAATTAAGCATGTAAGTAGAAAACTTAATGGTCACCAGGTTCCATTAACAGCGCATTAAAATTTTTAGGTAACTTACGCCAAATCGGTTGTACCACAGCCAGGCACGGCGACGGCTATCCAAGTTGTACTATCCCGACCCAAGTCAAAGTATTCGAAGCCGTTACGAGGATAAGATTCGACAACCTCCCGTTCTTTAGGCCTCTCCTAAAATGTAACCTTACATACGGATACATATAATTACATTATGTACATCTTAGTATTTCGGGCTTACGTGTCTTGCTCTGTGCGATATATTAGAAGCATTGTTCCTTTTTTCCCCCATATTTATCGTCTTATTAGTATTCTGAGTCTAGGTAGATTAACCACAGTGCAAAATTTTTTTTCGCATCCGTAAAAGATGAATGCCAGAACTACGAGAATGAAAATGAAACTAGATGAATGAAAATGGAAGTCAGAACTTCGGTAGTTAATGCAAGAAAATAAATGTGCCCGAGAAAAAGCGCTGCAGACATAACCAACGGTGCACCCATAAAGGCAGATAAATAGAAAAATGCACTTTAAAATAATAGGTTCAATGAGATCCGCTTAGGTCATAAAATATGTTCTGTCTGTTTCAAATTATTTCTGAAAGGAAGAATTACCCGGCATGGATTAATCTTTTCTGCTAGCTTCATAGTTTCATCAAACGGTACACCTACACTTGCGATGGTACAACTATTTGACCTCAAATTAATCGCCGAGAAACCTTTCAGCCTGTTCACCGACATCTCATTAATTCTCTCTTCTTCGCAGAAGATCGAGTTTCCAAGTGGTCCCCTCCAGATTGCTCTTTGAATTAGATCTAGGACACGTTGTTGAGGATGGGCCCTCAATAGGTCACCTCGTACCAATGATCTACGATCATCTATATCCCAATCGTTATAGCAGCATCTGGAGATGTAAAAAATGAAATGAAAAAACCATTATGTATTTGTTTTAGAACAGTTAAGCGACCGTCTTGGACTTTATTTACCTAATTTAAAAGTTTTTCATTGGTAACAACTTTACCTCGCAGCTGTATCCAACAAATAATACTTCAAGTCGCTGAAGACAGGGAGCGGACACCGTAGAGTGTATGCGAGGGTCTGGCGGTCCGATGAGCACGTCAAGTACGCGCCGTACTGCTGGAGAACCCTCGACTTGGAAAATGATGTGTATCCCAGACCCGCAGCTGACGAGATTGCTCTTAGAAAATGGGTTGCGCCAATGGAGTCCCCATGCTCATATCGTGATCCCGCCTAGTGTGGGAATAAATCAAAACATAGATAGATAAATTACTGAATCTCAAGTCTTTTGGTTAGGTCATCTAATGTGTTAGATTATACAATTAAATTGATGGAGATGGCAAACTGAAAGGGCGCTGGCAAAAATGACAGACCGTTGAACAGACATCCCGGCTGAAAACCGCAGCGTTAACTCTAATTTTAAGTTGATGGATTCGCATTACTATGAACTTCTCCTGTGTCTCCTTCTTCAGAGAAAGAGAGGTCTGTTGTATAATTCGAGATCTCATTCCGACCAGTTGACCTACATTGCACAGTTTAGACTAATAAGTATAGTACATACCTGGAACATAATGGTGCAAGCGGACATTTGAGATCCGAGGTGTTTCGCAGCGGCCACCTTGATGCCATTCATCAGCTCGGATCGTAGCACCTCCGTAGGTCCATACACCGGCGTAGGTATCGACCAATTTGAAACACCATACGAAAACTTTCTACTCGAAATTCTATAGCTTGTAATGATATATTTCATGATTTCTTGTGACGGTGAAGTATGACAGTATTGTCGGAGTTGATTTCTTTTTGACGGCCTGAATAACACGTAGTTATAGTTTATAATAAACTATAGATAGTGCTTGATAAAAAATAAAAATAGAGTAATGGACCCATAATATTTTTGACTTAAGATCCATTCCCCAGCAATAAATGTATGAATAGTGGGCCGTAAAAAAGGTTACAGTACCTAATTTTTGATTTCAGCATTTGTGCAGATATATACCAATACCTATTAAATTTTTTGTATAATATTTTGATTTATACAGATCAACTATACTATTGTAATATTAAAGTGTTAGGGTTTCTTTAGGAAGTATGTACCATGTGCCCGAGCACAAGATAAGGAGCGTAAGCTTAACCAACTGCGGAAAAAAATGAAACATACAGACGTAATATCCTCTAAATTATTAGTAACTCTCCAACTAGTGCAGTAGGTATTTATTATCTGTATTTAATATTAAAGAATCATACACGTCGCTGCAAACTCATTTTATATTTCCCATAATAGGAGTGCCGTTTCTCACGCTATTAGTCATAGATGAACTTTTGAAAACCCCCATAAATGCTCCCTTAGATTTAATTTAATCTATTACTATTATTATATCATCATGCTACATCCTTTACGAGTTAAGCAGAGTTCCCCGAGTGCCAAATGTGTACCTATATTATTATACAGGGTGGGCCTCGGAGTTTTGCGAATTTGAAAAATTCATAAAAAAAAAAAACAAAAGTAATATTAAA
>DWDU01004071.1:0-11078 GCA_018245575.1 Jemadia suekentonmiller
TTCATAATAAGAAAATAATGTAAGAAAATGATGAAGTAGTACAAATAATAATTTTCTAAAATTGGATTTCCAATGGTCGTCCTTAAATGCCTAAATTATTTCTGGTTATTTCTATATGGCATTTCAACCTGCATTTTATTTACGTTGCCCGGCTTTGTAGGCTCCGGAATACCGAAGCGAGAGTGATGAGAGCCCAAAGAACAGGACTTTCTTGTCTTCCCTTTCACCACGACGTGTGGTCAGCAGCTGAGTCATACCTTCGGGCCAGGAAAACTGTTACTTTTATGTCTTGTGACTTTATTGAACTACAAGGTGTCTTCTTAGCTTAGGATTCAATTCGAAGAGCAAATTAAATGAGAAGCCGAATTCTAGTGGCTTAGAATTCGGGTTCTCATAACGGCTTCTTAAAACAGTTTTAAGAAATCACGTTCTTGTGTAACACAGTCATAGAAATACTAGACTGCAAGTTAAAGGAGAACTAAGATTAGTTTGATGTGACGTCATTTCGATTGGTTACGGCAGTTAACGTAGTTTATTATACGGAATAAATACTAAGTTTGTTCCTCTGAGAGAAACGTGGCTAAGAGTTGAATGGAAGTTTACTTTTATTCACGGCTGCTTTCTCAATATCTGTTCTTAATAAGGGCGTTAACACACCCATCCGATCCGTAATCTATCGATCAAGTTTGACGTTGATCGATTGGTGTAGTAAATTTGGCCAATCTACGGATATGAATTGAAACGTAAATTGACAGTCTATTCACAATAAACGTACATCGTATCAAGCGATTGAACTTCATATCGGCTTAGAAGTCGACTGGCAACGGTCAATTTCGTCGATGTATCGATTGAAATATTGATCAACATTGACCTTGTGATTCTGACAGCGTTCTTGCGTGTTACCGTTAGATTTTTATACCGTTTTCTAGCTCATTTACTGAATTTTGTTGCTGAAAATGTGAACTTCAGCAGCAATATTTCATTTCTAACAGAATTCCTAAATGAATCAACGTCACACGGAAAATTACCATAAAATTTTAATTCCGAAGAGAGTATGATCCATGTTGGCTGGATAATATTCATCAAATAAACATCACGTAACGGTTTCTGTTTTTTTACAAAGTCTAAAACCAGGAGGGTTACTTAGTATGCGGCAATAGAAATGCGATGGTGCGGTGTGCTCCCTTCAAGCGCCGCGCATTCATGGCATTTCATTGTAAGCGGCAGTCGCGGCCTCGCCGCCGCGGGGGGATCGCGTTCCGTGTGCCGACCCGCTCCGCGCGCTGCTCTATTTACCACGCTCATAATCATTGTTATCGAATCGTGTCCGCATATTACTCGCGCCCCGAACTCTAATATGATTGCACGCGACGCACGAACTACACTTTCATTCATCGAAACGAGTTGACGAGTTAAAAATGATATGGACGCGGTGCAGTTTAAAATGATAATAATTAACGTGATATTCTTTTGTTTTGTGATGGGCGCGGCGCTTACGGAAGCGCCTGACGCTGCAGATGCTTGTTTCCGTGCGTCCGGTGAAAACGGTGCGGTGGAGTGCAATGTACGGACGCTGTCGTCGGACAGGGATGTGGTCGGTTCGATGCACTCGGATGGCGCGGAGCGGCTTTTGATCCGCTGCGGTCCGCACCTCCTCGAGAGCACGCTCCGAGACCACCACTTCGGCAGAATGCAAGGTTTGGCGGAGATCGCTATAAATAACTGTAAGATACTTCGGCTGCCCGGCAACGTGTTCGAGGGTTTACGAGGCTTGAAGACTTTGAAGTTGCGTTCCATGAATAACGAATGGGGCCACAATAAGGAACTTGAGCTGTCCCTTGGAGCTTTTAATGGACTGAGAGATTTGCACACTTTGGATTTAGCGTACAACAACATACGCAAAATACCATCCGATTTGTTTTGTGCATTGGAAAACATAATATCACTTAACTTGACTCGGAACAAAATAAAGTTTGTTGACGAACTTGGTTTTGGACATAAATGTGGATCTACGCTGCAGACGATAGATTTAAGCCACAACGATATCATGTCCCTGCCTGCTGACTCGGAAATATTACATTTGCTGAGGCTAACGCAACTGTTTCTGCAAAACAATAAAATAAGCGAGCTGCCAGGCGAAGTATTCAGTGACTTATTGTCGCTTAAAGTTGTAAATCTATCGGAAAACGCAATAAATTATCTACCTGAAGGTTTATTCCTCAATACAAGAGAGATTCGTGAAATATACATGCGATACAATGAGCTGGAAATCTTGCCTAAGAGGATATTTAATAGGCTGGAACAATTGCTCGTTTTAGATCTATCAGCGAATAAATTGAGGAGCGACCACGTAGAAGATGAAACGTTCGGTGGTTTAATAAGATTAATTGTGCTCGACTTGTCGCACAACGCACTCACAAGGGTCGCACGAAACATGTTTAAGGACTTGTTCTTTCTACAGATACTCAACTTGAATAATAATTCTATAGGTTTTGTGGAAGATAACGCTTTTTCACCACTTTTTAATTTACACACTTTGAATTTAGGCCAAAATAAACTTCGTACTGTTGAAGATCATGTGTTTAATGGTTTGTTCATTTTAAATAAACTTAATTTAAACACCAATCTTTTATCTTATATTGGTGAAAATGCGTTTAGAAATTGTTCTGACTTAAAAGAATTAGATTTAAGCGTTAATAAATTAACGAAAGCGCCGGAAGCAATTTTGCAATTACCATTTTTAAAGTCGTTAGATTTGGGAGAAAATTTATTAACGGAAATATCGAACAGTTCGTTTCAAAATTTATCACAGTTGACCGGATTGCGTTTGATTGATAATCAAATTGGAAATCTTACAGCGGGAATGTTCTGGGGTTTACCTAACATACAAGTACTTAATTTGGCGAAAAATAAAATACAATCAATAGAAACAGAAACCTTTCAAAAGAACGTACAATTAGAAGCCGTTCGATTAGATGGTAACTTTATTTCAGATATAAACGGTGTATTTGTGTCATTGACAAAGTTGCTATGGTTAAATTTGTCTGAAAATCATTTGGTATGGTTTGATTACGCCTTTATACCGGGAAGTTTGAAATGGCTGGATATTCATGCTAATTTTATCGAGATTCTTGGCAATTACTATAAAATTCAAAAGGAGTTGCACGTTAAAACGTTAGACGCGAGTCATAATCGTATAGTTTCTTTATCTTCAATATCTATACCTAACAGTGTGGAACTACTGTTCATAAATAACAATTTTATAACAAACATCGATTCAGATACATTCCTAGAAAAAAAAAATTTGACTCGTGTTGATATGTACTCAAACGAGATCGAAACCTTAGATATGAGTAGTTTACGCATTTCTCGAGTAGCAGACAATCGATCATTGCCCGAGTTCTATATAAGTGGAAATCCTTTTCGTTGTGATTGTACAATGAAATGGATTCTGCTTATTAATTCCGTTACTACCAGAGACTATCCGAGAGTAATGGACTTAGAAAATGTTATATGCAAAGAATCATATGTACGTGGAGTTAAATATTTACCAGTAAGTTCCTTACACATTAAAGATTTCTTGTGTACATATGACAGCTACTGTCCTATTGATTGTAATTGTTGCGATTTTAATTTTTGTAATTGCAAAACAGTTTGTCCAAAAAATTGCTCTTGTTATCATGACTCGACGAAAACAACAAATGTTGTTGATTGTTCCGTTAACCAATTATATGCTTTACCACAGGAATTTCCAATCAACGCTACACATATTTATTTGGACGGCAACGTGTATACTGAGCTCAATCGCACTGTTTTCGATTTTATGTTAAAAGCTTCGGTTATATATTTAAATTCAAGTAATGTTGTCTATATCCATAATTACACATTTAATGGGCTTAATGATTTGAAAATATTGCACTTAGATTCTAACAAATTGACACAACTCCGCGGGCTCGAATTTTCAAAGTTAAATAACTTAAAAGAATTGTACCTCCAAAACAATGCTATCGAATTCATTTCGAATGCAACTTTTTCTTATTTGAGCAGTTTGGAAATTTTACGCTTGGATGGGAACAGACTTGTAAATTATGGCCTCTGGCATTTGGACAATAACAAAAAGTTACAAACATTATTCGTGGGAAACAATTATTGGTCATGTAGTTGTAAATATTTACAAGGATTCCTGACTTATGTATCACAAAATGTCGAAAGAGTTGTTGATGTCCATAACTTGTGGTGTTATAATGAAAATATGACACCGTCCAAGAAACCATTGAATCTAAACGTGACCGTTTGTAGCGAAATAAGTGATAGTTCCATGATAAGTGCGTTTTTCGTCTCCCACAACATACCGTTACTGGCTTCGGTTCTTACTGGATTCATGCTCATTTTATTAATATTAGCTTTAGTGTTCACATTTAGATACGCTTGCAGAATGTGGCTGTATTCGAATTGCGGCATTAAGCTATCTCCTTTAGCGGGCGCCTTTAACGACGCTGATAAGCTTTATGACGCTTATATTTGTTATAGTCCTAAAGACGAGGAGTTCGTAATAGAATCATTCGCGCGGGAGCTCGAAAATGGTTATCCGTCGTATCATCTCTGTTTGCATTACAGGGACGTTCCGCAATTTGAGGCAACCTACGCCCAATTTCCCGACTTGGTGGTCGAGGCTACAGAAGCTTCGAGACGTATTATAGTTGTTATGACAAAGAATTTTATCTTGACCGAGTGGTCTCAGATAGAATTCCGACAAGCTTTACAGAAAGCATTACGAAAGAACCCACATAAATTAATAATAGTCACGGTAGGGCTCGTTCCACGAGACGCGGAGTTGAAGTCGTATTTCAAAACGGGTTTGGAGATAACGTGGAAAGAGAAACGTTTTTGGGAGAGATTACGTTATGCGATGCCGTCTTCAAAACGACGTGGTCAGAAGTTAAAGAGGCTAAACTATGGGAGGCATTCAAATACGTATACAATGGATGCATCGGTACTGAATAGCACCTGTCAGACACTCTGTGGCAAGTCTGCTAACTCAGCCGAGCGCTCACCCTGTGATCGACCGCTATCGGAGCACATATATTCCACAATAGATTCGGATTACTCATCTAATGATTTCCAAGGCCGCCATAATCAGCCGCAGTCTGTGGTTTTGCATCACACTGTTCAAACGTACCTGGTTTAGGGGGTCGTAGTAAAACATACCGAACGATCTCATTTCGTAACGTAAGCAATCACTCATATCTCGCTTAGTTGTAAACGAATGAACGTTGTAATTCTGATGTAAATAAACCTCATAGTTTTTAATAGTTACGTAACTTTTGTACAATAACGATACCAAATTGTGCATTTCGATACGAATTGCTTCTTCGTATTTATTGTATTTTGTTTGAAATAAATTTTTATGAGTATTAATTTGAAAGACTGTAAATTATTGTGTAGATTTATTTTTAGTATGGCTGATGTTTGTATAGATATGTAATTAAAATGTTTATAAAGGATCGCATTCTTTTGTTTTTGTGCTTTCCCCGTAGGTATTAGAACCAAGACACGCGAAAATACATCTTTTATTTCGTTTCCAATTCTGTTTTTATGATCAGAACCAGATGAACAGCTGCCCCCTCGTAAACAATAAACGTAATGAAAATGTATAGAAGCGTGACACTTGCAATAAGCAGAGTAACTTGTAAGAAATTACTTCCACTTCACTCGGTAACAAGTATAAGAGCAGTTGGTATCATTTTCCAAGTTCGAGTATAAATGACAATCGTTTCGAGATATATCTTAAAGGCTTCTTATTCTACTTATTGATTGAGCAGTTCATGCCTCTTTGCTATCGGAGTTTTTTTCTTTTCCGGTGAGTATCGCTGGGTCATGCCGCCATTTTATTTATCCTCAATTTATTTTTAGTAGTGAACGAGATAAACAGAATCTTTTATGTATACATTGCGACGATCTCATTCAGCAGTGGGATCTACGATTATTGGATAATGCAGTTAATAACATATTTAAAATATAACATTATAATATAAAATAAAACAATGCAATTTGTCATTGTTTAAACGATGTTGTATATTAAGTCGTTGTTGAATTATCAATATTTTATATTTGTCAAAAATTTCCAAATTATATTGATTGCTAAATGTTGAAATCTTTTTACCACTATTTGTTTTACAAATTGTCTATTTTACAAAATAAGTGTGAGTTTAGAGAACGAAAACTTCGTTTCATACTCTGACTTTATATATTTTATGCTATCCCTGAGGGATCGTTTGATTTAGGTGCCGTGATAAAATTGTAAGCTGTTTTTAAATTGCCTCGGGGCGGCATGCGAAGTATAGCAGTACGAAGAAACATATTTAGTAGGTAGCTATGTATGTTACGTACAAACTTTTGTGAAATTTATTATTATTATTCATACACGCTCTCTTTGTTTCTGTCCTTTTTTTATTCTGACATGCTCTCTTCTCTCTCTCGTCGCTCTTAAAGGTCTATGTATCGACCATTAGCCAGTGTCTCACCTTTGGTCAAGATAAGTGATTCTCACTCTCCTTCGGCCTCAGCATTCATCAACGTTCACATTGGGACATTACTGCTTAATATAAATAAATCTTTCACTACATTAGGGAACCAAGAATTTTTACAGTTAAGATATAATACAACTTGAGAATGTGGTTCACGAACAAATTATATCTAGTTATGGGTGACAAATTTGAAATGCATTGAGATAAGAATCATAGGGGTTGGGTACAAATGATAATATATAGTTTTTTAATTGTACATGTATAGTTTTGAATTCTAATAACGGTCAAGTGCATATCTTAATAATAACTTGACAGTTTTCTATTTAGACAAGATTATTACGTAATTTTTAGGGTTAACGTAGAAAACGCTAAAAACGGAGGCCGTGTATAGTTTTGCTCACTTCGCTCGGAAATCTTGTCCGTACCTTGGTCACGGGCGTTTGTCAGACACATTTGGCACTGTTTAAATGAAATTTTAAAGAGTTTTCTTAATACACTACTTGTGTCACAACAAGGGCGGAGTAACGGTGCAAATAAAGTTAGATAAGGCGCTACATATTGGGATGTTAGGGATATAACAATTCTAAGGCACATGCGTATCGTGAATCGTTAGGCTTCTTTAAAAATAGTAATTATTTGGTACCTAAAATACATACTTCATATTAATAATACAATATTATAACTTCAAAATTAGTATATTGTTATTTTTTATCTTTACCAGGAATATGTTAGTTATAATCGATTTATGTGCTATATCCTAAATTTTTAAATTCTAAAATCATCAAAACTACTGTTTATGTACCTATGTATGATTACAATATATTTGAACTTTTCATTATTGTGTATATCATCACGCCTGGTTTCTTATGGGGTACCACAACAAAAAGCATCGAGAGATAAATATCTTTATACCTATAGGTTTGAGGAACTTCTGCATTCAACATTCTCATGACACATTTACCAGTATTGGAGATATCTGACTTCGCATTATCCTATTTGATCCATATGAGCGAGTTTTGGTCTCCTTCAGCGCCTGCAGCTAAACTTGAATATTTTTGTATTCTACAACCTGCATACCTTGGAATTTGATAAACAATGTTATGGATTTGATGCGGCTGGCATTCAAACACTCAGTCATCGCACTCGCTAGCTACCTGTTCATGCTACACTGACTGCTATTATCGTCAATTTGAAAGGTATTTTATTTAAATATTCAAATAAAAATGTCCGGAAGTTGCCGCCGCTTCCCCAAATTACGTCTCCATTATTTTCTTGCAACTCACCGTCGAGGTTCTCAGTGGATAAAAAATGAGCCAACGTTGTTCACGGTGCACTACAATAACTATATCAGGCGGAGTTACGTAACAAAACAAAATAACGAGAAGGGAAATAGGCGCGCTTATAAGTTCTTTTTTTCTCTTAGAAGTTGGGAAAATTTTATATTAAAGCGCCGTTACGCCATCGACGTACTCGCGTAGGTGCGCGAGGCGGGCGCGGTCACTCTGTTACTTGAACTTCATAGTTTTGTAGCTCGTTGTCAACTGATGTTAAGAGTTAAGCCGTTGTCAGAAACTATAGATGTGATAGTTTAAATGCAAATAGATCTGAACTTGAGAATTAGATTTAATATCAATTTATTGTTTGCTAACTCGAACTTCTAGTTAGGTGTATCTAATATGTAATATTGTAATTTACTGACAGTCTATTTACCACAGCACATAATTGCTTACATTGGGATCAGATTGTCTTGTGAGTGAGATATCCCAAGATATTTATGTTGAAGTTAATAAAATGTTTGTCTGTCGTTCTGCGATAAACATAATTACCTGCGTGACACAATATTTTACAGGTGGCCATATATTCGTTATACAGGGGCAGTAAATGGTGTTATCTGTTCGCCCAACGTTGCGTTTACACAGAGGGTTGTCCCTAATTCAATAATAACAGTAAAACTTAATTATCAACATGATTTCTGACACACCCTAAGGAACCCTTGCTGCCATAGTAATAGCGAGGCGAAAGTGCTAAACATGAGAAAATAGGATTAAAAAATTAATAAACGACGCATACGATGCAGCAGTTACTGGCTTACCGTGCAATGTTCCCGGGTTTAATCCCGGCTGATTAGGTCGATGAACGATTAATTAATTATTCCTTATACTCGTACATGTCTATGTTTCTTGAGACCTTATACTGTCAGAACGCTTATAACATCGTTTATCGTACATTGCAATGTAAGGGGAAAATTACAATAGTTAATTGTAAAAAATAACGAAACAATCTGAGTTTGTACTGCAAGCGTCTGTAGCTCGCGTGTGCGCTTGTTATATCGATGATAATTAGGGGGCCGACGCTTCGCTGGCGCACGATCTATCTAAATTCTAGATAAGTACGTAAATTAGCTACAGAAGGCTACGGGTCTAATATATTAGAGAAATACGAATGTACATTAAAGAAAGATAAGTTATAATAACTAATAAATCTAAGAAATATATTTAAGAATTCGCTAAAAAGGTAAGCTGCGGTACAATGCATTGAAGGAATAAATTGAAGAATACATTAAAGAAAGTTAATATAAGGTCATATATCTGATAAAACAAGATGTGGGAATGCCTAATATACTAATGAAAGGTAATTTAAATTTTATTTTTCAGGAGCATATTTTTAATCGCTCGGTGTTCTGTACCCTTTGGTATGACAAAGGTCTGTCGGTGAAATTGTCGCTCAGTTAAAATTTTAAGCGCGACTAGAGCGACCCCCTTGACGGGGTGCCTGTTAAATTTATTGCTTGTAAAACGAGCAGCTAATTTAAAGCTACATTTTATTGTGTTAGCTTAACTACTTTACAGGCGCGGGCGGCGCCGCGGGTTTGGGGACGTGGCGAATTGGATGTGTAAGGAAAAATGTATTGGCTGGTAATACATGGGGCGTCAAAGGCATTGGGAATATTTATACACTTATATTTAAAATGTTTATTTTATTTTTACAACGGTTGAAATGTTTACTTGAATCATCTAAAAAAATACGTACATTCTAATTTTCTGTTTTGTACATACATAAAGAAGTACTGGATAAAGTTTTTTTATTATTGCGTTTTCAAATTTCTTAACATTCTGCTGTCGTTAAACAATACGAGACAATTGATGTCGTCATCATCGTAACAGTGTATATAACACCGTGTGCGTAATTGCCCTAATTCATAGACGACATACGCAATCGAAAATAAGCGTTATTACCATGCGATACAGATTATTTAGTTATGCAACGTAGATGAATGGGGACTGACATTAGAGCCGCGCCAACGTGAACTTTATTAGTCATACTTGTGTAATAAATCCACGAGGCGTGTTTTATATTTTTACAGCTACTAAATGTGTTTATCTATTTCTCCTGCAGTTCTCGTATTGTTTGCTTTTGTTTTTCCACGGCGGCTGTTCGTGAACGAGGTTCGCTGAGCAATGTGACATGAGTAGGGCAGTTGCGATCTGTTGTTGTTCGCAATATGTTTTATTATATTAATATAATAACTGATATGACAATAACTTTATCGATCCGTAGGTTCTGATTTCAAAGAGGGGATACTATTGAATGTTTAATTACTTATTTTCTAGTAGAGGCTAGAGGTTTTGAGTCTGTGTTAGTGGCCAGTGTATGGCAATAAGCTCGCCACCTATCCAGTGATGCGATGTAACCTAACTGGTGAGGCGTGGGAGTGTAGGTACATACTAAATTCTCTCTGGGGATTACAGGCGTGCTGCTACTTTTTAGCTTTCGTAAAATAAAATTGTGTAATTCAAATATTTAATACAGCCATATCTATTTTTCTTCTAACGTAACATCACGCCTGTAATCCCCGTAGGTTGGCAGAGGAGTGTAGTGCACTCTCACGTTTCACCAGTTAATTTTTTTCTTCTGTTGGTAATTCTTGCTTTCATCCGTTACTACTTGTGATACGTACTAAAACAATTTATCCAACAGGAGACAGCGGGAGGTCTTGCGGGAGCGGCAGCTATTGCTGCGTAGTTTGTAGGAAATATGAACTGTGTTAATTCATTTAGAATTACGGGTTTGTATTAAAAGAAACGGCAGAACAGCTCGTTACTCTCATTGCCCGTAAAAACAACGGGTATTTGAATATTAATTGAATTCGCCCGTGTTTACCTAATATCAGAAAAATTATCAAAGCATGTGTTATGAAATAAATAGTTTTGGGTATTTAAATAATGTATAATGAGAACCAATGATGCATTTTGTTTATTTTTCATAATTTTTTTTATTTTTTTTTATTTATTTATTTTGTACACTGTATACTTAAAACTAATTAACATATATGGAGAATTTGTACAAGGATCTGATTTTTATAAGGATTTTTATAAGCTTCATTTAATTAATGCCTCATTGGTCGTGTTGGTTGCAAGTGCGGCTGCCTATCGGGAGGTCCTGGGTTCAATTCCCGGGTTGGGCACTACTACACATTTCTAATTTAGATTTTCTAGTAGTGCCTCGGAGACTGGATATGTACCCGATGCATGGCAATAGGCTCACCTCCTA
>DWDU01004072.1:0-11078 GCA_018245575.1 Jemadia suekentonmiller
GGAATAGGTGATGAGCCTATTGCCATGCACCGGGCACAAAATCCAGACCATCCGAGCCACTATTAGAAAATCTAAAATAGAAATTAGAAAATTCTCTAGTGCCCGACCCGGGAATCGAACCCAGGACCTCTTGATAGGCAGTCGCGCTTGCAACCAACACGACCATCAAGGCAGTCACACGACCATCGAGGCAGTCTAGCTAAATATGTATAGCTCAGTATTTAATAACACATTTCGACAACAAAATATACATTCAAAGACGAAACCAAACAAGGGTGTACAATGATGCTTACTGGTGCAAGCCAATTGATTTTCGGTGAGTCAGCATTTTTCGTTGAATGCAAAGGGTACAGCAGAGGGGTGCGGCCATTTATGTATTGAATTTATAATTGAAACAGATTTAGCTAACACTTTGATATAATACGAAAAGTATCATACAACTTTGTTACTCGTATATTATTGTCTCTGTATTCATGTTTTGATTATAGGTTCAATAAGAGGAAGGATCAAAATATTATTTATTACTTTAAATATCAAATGTTTAAGTATGTGTTGTACTCAAAATATAATGACTGGCAGAATTGCTCTTTTCTTCATTCTAATATATACCACGATAATAAAGATTGACTAAACATAGATTATTCGTAATATTTTAGTGCAATATAACGATAAGATAAGAAATAGAAGAATCTAGAACAATATTCTTCTTCGTTATATAAATGCGGCCTTAAAATAACACTGGCTAACGAAGCCCCATTCAAGCAAGCGTGACTTTGAAATGTTATGAGATTTAGCGACAATGGCATTCCTAGGGTTATTATTATATTATACATAACTGAACAATGACGTAAATAATAATAAAGTTAACTGATTATAATAGTACTGTTGAGTTTGAAATACTTAATGAAATGGTAAATGTAACATCTTATAGTGTAAAAGATTTCGCAACAAAGCTCTTTTAAATCAGCAACACTTGAACATTGGGCGACCACTCCTAGTGTGTAGCAATGTTCGTAGGCGACGGTGACCAAACAGTTTCAGGTGTTCTATGTCACGTTTCCGTAATTAAAAAATAACTTAAAACGGCTCTTAATATAGCAAAAGTTTGATTTGAAATTAGATTATAAAATGTAATACATATATACATATGTTCACGCCAGGGCCCGCACGGCGTAGATAGAAAGCAACGGATGTCAAATATAAATTATGATAACATTGACTTATAAATCTTCAAAAGTCAGTTATTTCTTAACTGAATAGTTAACCTTGTCTCAACGTGTACAGACATTTAGAGCAATGTACGGGGGTTTATCGATCTCGCTGCCACTACACTTGAATCTATACAAGAAGCTCGCGGAGATGTGTGAGATGAGCTTAGACAAGCAAATCGTGGGCTCTATGTAGATAAATTAAACTGATTCAGAGCAATAACAGTTCTTATTAGAGATTAATAAATACTAATATCTATCCAGTGGACCCATTAAAGATTCAGCAGTACGAATAGAATGGTCGCATCTGCAATATCCGGCATAGTGTTCTCGTTACACTACTCCGTTTTCATTCCGCTGGAAAATAAACGGAAAAAAATCCAGGCGTAAGGGTTGTTTGCGAGCTACAAATGCGAGCGTGTGTGGAAATGTTGAAAGAAAAGAAAATTTACACGATGTGCGCAAGTACCGGTGATATGATAGGAATATTGTATTGCAAGTTGTTTCTTTACTACACAAAGAAGTAAACAAGAAATTGACACTATTACGTCAAGTGTGTGAGATAGAGAATATTTGGCGATCGGTCATATCTAGCCATACCTACCTATCTACCATAAGAAACCTGGCATGGTGGTATAATAAAATAATAACAATTATTTTTTGAAGTGTAAAATAAAACTACTTACTACTACTAGTAGATATCTGAATGGATTAGTAACAAAACCAATCAAACAACATGGATAAAAGCATATAGAAACTATAGAAATAGATACGAATTGAAAACAATAGCATGAGGGCCGGAAAGCGAGATAGTACAATTTAGACAAGTGTATCTATTTACTGAGCCACGATGTTATGAATTTGTAAAGGTAACACAGGAACAAGAGAGAGTCTATATGTAGTACCTATATCACAATACCTCGCTGCTCCACTTCCGCCTATTGTAGTACACGCGCAAGTTAAATAAGCTTCGCGTACGTAGAAGATAATCTCCGCTACGTAGGCATTGTGTTAACGAATTTCCCTGACCAATTCTCTGAATGTTCAACCTGATGTTTAATTTTCAGACTGCCTAAAGTCAATGTATCCGAAAACAGTATCCTGAGACGCAAGAACTGACTAGAGCTCGTGTTTAAGATCTTCGGATAGATCCGAAACTAAACGAACTGTAACGAAAAAACTATATGTAACCCAAGACATAATTTTACCATGGAATTAGTTAGATGTTTTGAACGATTATGAATCACTCAAACTAAAGATAACGATGAAATGTATATTTATAATGCAAATTAACGAAGATGCGTACCGAGTTGCGCACCGCTCCGAAAGTACACAAACAAGTAGGTCGGGTTGGAACTTCTGAGAGATTACAAACTGTCTAAAACACGCGCTGACCGCAATGCTAAAACGTGCAACAGTCAGTAATTTGCCTTCACATCTCAGTTTCAGCAACCAACGGACATTGATCGAGAGCGCAGAAGGCAGCGAGCTCTACAATAAAACAATCGAATTCATGATTCACAAACAGCGGCACGCACGCAGACGTACACCCTACTACACAACACAAATACGCACGCAGACAGGCTTGAGTTTTTGATAGTACATACTCGGTAGCGGCCCAATATTGTTATTATTGCGTTATTAACCGACCTCTTGTGAAACACATTATTAACGTGCAACATTCCTAACATGCATCTCCAACCCGATTCCGTCGGGTAACTCACATGTAAGCAGGGGACTAATTTAATGTGGTGAATTTAAATTTCCGCCCATCGACGCTACTATGCGTGGCGGGCACTTATAGCGCTATTGTTTGAAATTTTACAAAACGACTACATAATTAATCGAAATTATTCGGAATCGACACGATGGGTACCAAATAGAATATTGGTGAAATCGATTCGAAGTATCGAAGTTGAATATAGATTTTCCATTAAACGTTAACTTACAATATCTGTATCTGTCTATATCTGTAATAACATAGGCATTTCAACTGAATTGAGGATCGCGTAGGGTTTAGGGATATCCGCTGTTAGCAATAAATTCCCCCGATGCCGATGTAATAACCTTACACAGATCAATGGACCTGTACCTTTCGTACTGCTCTTTCTTCGAGAAATATATGAAAATCCTCTTAAACGATTCAACGAACTTCAGACTTAATCACGTTTTAAATTCGACTGTTCCATTTGAATTTGGTGGAGTAAAGGATTATAAGAAATAGCACGTGATATCTAAGTACATGTTATTATACAAATATCTTAAAACGTAATTAAGATAACTATTCAAAACTGTACGGAGACTGGCGACCACATGTCACAAGTAGGATACATTGACTTCGCAATATCCAGATGCTAACAAGGTTATTGCCTCCTGGCTAACTTACTTTTGTATCTTAAATTTAAATTTCGATACGTTTTTCTTTTTCAATACAAAAATATCTTACCAAAATTTCAGCATTGCTTCAGTAAATGCTGATTGTAGCAAATTTCGTTTTGTAATATGTACGAGTATATAACATTTATTAAGCACCGTGACTTCAATACACACTTCTACCGCGTAAGCAAAAACACGTAGCAAGGCAACACTGATTTGTACAACGAAGACAAATATATGACTATAGGATAAGTATAATTTTTTTTAGCAAACGAACATAGTTTCTCACAACTTGAATTCCCGCTCTCCCCGCGATTCAAGCGACAGAAGGCACAACGCATATGGTCCACTACAACGACTAGAATACACTTAACAACTAACACCAAGAACAGCGGACTTCGATTAGTCGCGCCACCGATTCAAACCTAGCGCCATCAGAACCTGGCAGGGTAGTCTTTGTTAAGCACGGTCCGGGGCCGCGGCGCCAGCTGTGATCGGCATGCTAGAGCGAGCGTGCGTCTGGCGACGGAACGATCGATGCCCGGTAACAGATTTACATTTGCCGCGGAGAGAATCCGGAAAGTTTGTCACGTGGATACGAAAGCGCGGGCGGCGAGTACGGCGCGCCCGCACGCCCGTAGTGCGCGGCGCCGAGTGCCGCCCGCCCTGCGCGCTGCCGCCGCCGTACCGCCGCGACCCACGGCACACCGCACTCCGTACCGCGTCAGCGGACTACCCGTCAACATTTACATAATCACTTACATCGACACCGACTCTAATATTGACATTGAGATAACCTACACCTGTATTCCTTATCTCATAGCAGTGACCCAAGTTGGGGGATTTCGAACACTTAAAGTTCATCTAATGTTCATCTTAACGATATTGAAGCAAAACTGCTTAGGCATCGATTGACAAACATGGGAAAATATGACACCAACGGCAACATATATCTATATAAAAAATCCTATCTGAATTTCAATTACATTGAAAGTGCGATTTTATACTGCGATGATTAAGGTCCCAAATGGTGCGTTACTGTTAGGGGTGGTTAGGGTCGAGGCGTGGTAAATAGTAGAGCGCGGGGAAGGGACGGCGTGAGACGTAGAAGTATCGATTTTAGCTACCCCGCCCTCACCCCTAGCTCTGCGACGGTGTGAGGGCGCTCTACGAGTCCTCACTGGAGAGATGGTCGGCAGGGCAGCGCGCGGGTTCGAATATTAACAAATGCTTTGTTCACACCATGCCTCACTGCCTCGACAAACACCACCAAATGTCGTCTGTACTGTCACTATGAGCAACCATTATAAGTCACAAATAACTTTTTCGAGTACGTAGGAAACTTTGAGCGTCATATAAACGAACTCAATCGAATAATAAAATCATTGAAACTACATATATGGTAGTGGATGTCATGAATTACTACTTTTCATACGTAATCTACATTTATTACACAGTCTAAACAGTCTTTAATAACATTTACAGTAATTTATAGAGCTTATCTCGTTCTTGAATTATAAACAATGTACTGAAATATATCAAATAAATAACAAAGCAACACCCTATAAATATTTAGAATACCTCGATAAGGAGCGACTACTATTTAATAACATATTATCATAAGTGCGATAGAATTGGAAACTCGGCGACCACTTGTGGATTGAGAAGCGACGGATATCGAAAAATGGATTTCTAATGTATTTAATTTCATACATCAAGTATAAAATTTAAAAACATGCTTGCACTATAAATTTTAGACATAGTGACAATTAGATCAAATTCAAGGACATGCACAATTTAAATTAGTGAATTCCACGTGACTGTAAATAAAAACGTTAACAATAAGAAAATGATATTAATATTGTATTTTGTACTAAAAGTTACTGCAGTATAGAAATTAATCAGTTTGCCAGGAAAATCCCCACAATAGCAATGAATCATAAGCCCGCAGGGAGCTTTTCAATTTGACTCTCAGGAAGGCTTAAACAATATGAGCAGTCACTGCCTTTTGTCAAACGCAAATTGTCATGAATACAGAAAAATAAGCAAAAATTAAAGTATGACGATTAAATAAAACGTACCTGTCATCCAGCTGTTGATAATGTGACGGCTGCTGGTAGTTCATACGGCGACCGTAGAGGGAAGCACCTCCTTCTGACATGTATCCGTCCATCAAATCATTGTTTCTAGCACACTCCATTTCATTAACATTTAATCTCCTCAAACAATCACCATCCGACATATATCCGCTTGCAATATCAAGGTCGCAATAGTCGGGGTTCGAGAATCCCGGACCATAATTCATACGATCACGGATTCCAACATTTTCTCGGCCAAAATTTGCCTTCACTGTATTAGCATGATGTGGATATCCTGGAATGTTCTTCTGCGACAGGCCTGTTGTCCTCATAGGTAACGTCAAATGACTATTATAACCTCGAAGCAACGGTCTCATGGGCAAAACATTCATTAATGGGTTCTCATCTTCACCAAGCGAGTTGTCCCTACAATGTGAAGGTGTACTCGAACGACTGTCACTATTTTTATTCAATTCCGTTAAAGTCCTATTATGTTCGTATGGTGGTTTATGACTATGCCCCGAATTTTCTGGACCTCTTTTCTGTGCAGCTTCCTTTTCAGATATTTCTGCTTCGTTAATAACGTCATTGATGTAAGTAGTGTTCATATCTAATCTTCTAGAAGACGACACGTTATTAGATTTAGATGCTTCAGAACCTGATTCACTAGAAGGTCTGTAAATGACGCTACCATCGCTAGAATTTGATTGTTGTCCTGTTGTACTATGAGTAGAATTGGAATGAGAACTTTCTGTCATTTGGGAATTAGTATTTTGATTCCCAGAAGCTACAACTGGCATGGGAGAAACAGCTAACGTTTGTTTCTGAGAAACTTCTCTACTTAAATTAGATTGTTCTCTAGTAAATGGATGAGCACTTACATTATTCGTAGAATTTAAACTGGAATTGCTTTGTATTGGACTTAATTGACTATTTGTACTTTTATGTATAATATGTCTATCATCCTTGGACATTTTGGAAGTTCCTTTCACAGCCGCCGTAGGTTTTGGAATACCGGTGTGATTTTGCTGTGGAACATTTTGTGATCCTGGAGATAGTTGCGTTTGAGATTGAGATTGATTTAACATGTTTTTCCCGTGTGCACCTGAATATTCATACATTTTCTCTGAGTTATCTGATCTAGCATCACTAAGTTTCATCTGACTACCAGACAACTTAACCATCTTTGACTCTGTTTTTGGTTTCCCACTTCTCGGATGATCGTCTATCATGTTTAATTTAGTATTACTAACAGACTTTGGTGCAGCCAGTCTAGATTCTTTATCCCGAGACGGAAGTTTTGGACTATTTCTTGATTTATCATTATTGTTCGTCTTCATATTCCCTTTACTAATATTCGAAGAAGAATTCGAATCTTTTATAGGTTTTGAGTTCACTAGCTTGCTTTTTACATTTTTCCCAGACTTATCCTTAGTAAGCGTGTCATTTTGCTGTCTTATAGTTTTAGGTCCGATTAAATTTGAAGATTTGATATGTGCGTTTGTTGCATTTGATGATTCATTGAGGCTTAAACTAGAATCAGATCTTTCACTTTTGGCCGAAGAGAATCCACTGGACGAACTTGTGCGTTTAGACACCGCGGTGCTTTTACTATTTTGTTTTTCACTAGTTATTTTGTCTTTATTAAAGAGCTTTAATTTATCTAACATGGAGTGCTTTGTAGGAGTCCCATTGTGACTTGTTGGGGATTGAGAGTGTTGTTGAGGAGTACTTATTAATGTTGATGGAATTTTGCTACTAGGCGCTAATAAAGACGAATTCGGACGGGACCTGTTGAATAAACAAAAAAGCAATCGATATCACTACACTATGCTATATGCTCTAATATCAGTAATAGAATTCTAAAATCTATAAATCTAATATCTATAAAATACTCGAAAGTATATATTTTCGAAATTGCATATTCAAATTTATTGGTATATTTGTATCTAAAACAAAATATCAATAGAAATTTATAAAATGTATCGTAAGATATCATATTACTGTACTAACCAATAGAAGCGAATGAAAGATATGAGATCAAAATTATATGGAACACTTGAAGTGATACGTTATGACGAAACAGTGCAATGTAAACAATAATACGAACCCAGAAGATGATGCCGGCGCTCGCGGTATGAAACTGACAACTCCTTGTCCCAACGGGCTGGTTGAACGACTAGAACTTGCAGACAGACCACTCTTGCCACCTGCGGATAAACGTTATAAATAAAAATTCTTACCTATACAAATTTACGGTATATCCACTCGTCACACAACTACCAACATTTGTCCATTAATTATTTAACACAAAAATAAATACCGCCAAAACACGACACGGGTGGCCGGAATTGCGCCTGTGACAGACTGATCGGTAGGTCGAAGAAATGTACACTCATTTTATGTAGCTATCCCATTGTACCAAGAGCTCCGGTACCCCTATAAATATTTGACGTTGTACAAAGATCGCCGATTGCTGAGGGTCCACCGAATCTGGCCAACTATATCACTCCATACATTGAATATGGACGTAATAATAATAGTCTTACGTCAAGCATACGAACACGTGTACATAGCAACCCCAAATAAGGGACAATAATAAAACAATGGTCACCGCAGCAGTGTACGGGTTAGTTTATTGATTCTCTTTGAAATCGCGTAGAATACTTTCAAAACATTTATTTACAGACAATTTACAAACTAAGTATTTACGTACACATTCAGTTTATGTGAAATGTTTATACAAAATGCACACACAGGCGTTATGATAAGGTCATGTTTGTATTCTAGTCGATTGTATAAACATTTTTAAAATCTTAAAATGGAAACGGGTTTAAACATAATGTATGACAATTTTATATGTAAAAATGTACGTAAAAGGATTGACAAAGCAAACTGAAGTTTTAAAATGGCGGTATTTCAGGGGTTTCAAAAAATCGTTATTTATATGAAAATTTATACCGAAGGGTGAGCGGCGGAAAATATTTCTGGGTTTAATTTAAGGGTCGTTTACATTTTATCACTTTGTTTCCGGACCGTTCCTTTTTTCATTTTAAAACATATTTTACGCGTTTACTTGATAAAAAAAAGTAAATGAGAACTTAGACTTCACGTCTTAAAGGATTATTTTTACAATTAATTATTTTACATTATTAATTTACATTTACATTTACATTATTAATTTACATTTATTTATTTATTTTTGCACGATAATATTTCAAAACAAAAACACACTGTTCAGGATTTATTCTGCATATGTAATTGAAATAATCAATTTGGGGTTACAAAAATAGTGTCCAAATGTTTAAGTAATGTTTAGTTAGACTTAATGACTCTTTAAATTTGTAATATTATATTCTCACTGACGTAAAATATTCTGTAAGCGTGCCAACAACGTGTGAACTGAGAGTCCGTATTGTGAAATGAATTATATGCATTGATTAAGTCTAAATAATTTGCAGTGATAGTGCGCTCCTCGACTGAGTACTCTTGCGTTTTCTAAGATTGTTGGTCGAATAGTTGTCAGCGCGACTGCTGATAGCGAGGTCGAGGTCGTGAGTCTGGATTTGTGGCCAGTGTATGGCGATAAGTTCACCCTACACCGTGATGGGTCGGAAACGTAAGACGTCTGAGTGTACTAGACTCATGTGCCTACCTCTTTGCGGAGTAAAGGCGTGATGTTACGTTTACTAAAAACGTTAGTGATTTTACATGTCAATTCTACTTAAATAAGCTCTAATTAATTATGCATATAATAAAAACTTTTCGACTAATTGCAAAACCCATTAATGAAACGGTACATCAGACTTCAATACACTTTGTATATTTTCGACTTTTAATGATTCATAATATTGTCATTAAGTGAAACGTACGATGTTCTCATAGTTGATAATTAGCCAATAATTGTATACCGATTGCCAATTGTGAACCAGTTTCAGTATTGTGCCTTAATGAGAACAATGATGAATGATAGGATGCGGAAAATAATTTTTATCAGGCGACATTTGATGAAAGTTTCATGATGTAGCATTTGTTAAGTGCTATCATATGTATTATTTATTTTATAGCTTTTAAACTGCCGCGTTAGCCGGGTGGATGCATTCGCGGCTGCCGATAGAGAAGTCACGGGTTTGATTACCGGGTCGATTACTGTTGAGTTTTTCTAAGTTGTAATTATTAGTCTAAATTTATGTTCGGTGTAGGGCGATAAGCTCACCCCCTATTCCATAAAGGGACGTAAACGTAACTGATGAAATCTATAAATGTTCTACACTCCACTACCTAGCTCTTCAGGTTTTATAGGCATGATGTTACGTTAAATTAACAGGCGGATGATGTACCTGACAGACAATAAACAGTCACCGTCATTTAGTGAAACGTGATGTCAAACTTAAAGATCGATTTTACCGCGATTTTGAATTTAATTATTTGATATTTGGATCTAACATGACGATGTACCTAATAATTACAATAACAATAGTAAAAAATTATACACTTCTTAAATATCCTTTAAAATATAATACAATGATTCAATAACTACAAACAGTATGAATACCTACGTAAAATTCTCATGTAAATACAGTCTTTGCTTGACAAAAATGGGGGAAAAGCAAGTTTATACCCTCACAAGGGTTCAGAGGCCGAACTTTATGAAAAGAAACGTAAAAAGGTTCCTGAGTAACGACGCTCATTATGTTTTCAAAGACTTTCATCTTAATTGAACTTCGGGAAAAGTTAAATTCGGTTCAATATTTTATGTTATATCGAATTTCATTTCCGGTTAAAAATACAATCGACACCGTAAATTCTAAGAAATTGGTACTGCTACAGAAAGTTCAAATTCAAATACAGTTTACGTAAAAAAAACAGAGTTCAACAAATCACAGCTTTTGATGTACTGATAGCTTTCATACTACATAATTTAGTTACTTCGAAATGTAACTTTATTAATTTTAATCAGGAAGCGACAAGTGCAGAACGGAACGCGATGACACATTCCAGCAGTGGACTGATAATATACCGATGATGATGACGGGTCTGACAGTTGAAGGGGTGGATGATTGACATTAACGCTCGTATTTGACATCATTTCTCTATATGCAGATAACATTTAGATGCGTTTAGATATTATTTGTCATAGTATATGCGACACACTTACATAATGCACTAAACTGAAATGATGAATTGCGGGATATTAACGGAGCAAGATAAATACAATGTACCTACAGAGAAATATTGTACATTATCTCTCTTTATACTGCCTTGTTGGTCGTGTCGGTTGCAAGTGCGACTGCCGATCGGGAGGTCCTGGGTTCGATTCCCGGGTCGGGCACTACAAGAATGTTCTAAGTTAGATTTTCTAATTTAGATTTTCTAGTAGTGGCTCGGAGTCTGGATATGTGCCCGATGCATGGCA
>DWDU01004073.1:0-11074 GCA_018245575.1 Jemadia suekentonmiller
TTGTTCTGTGACTGGGTGTAAAGATAAAAATATCTATTTAAGTATATATTGATATATATGTAGTTTATCAGCCGTCTGGTTACCATACCACAAGCTGTCTTGTCGCTTACTTGGGATTATATAAAAAAAATATATTATTATAAACTAAACATCAGAGCACCTATTAAATTAACAATATTAATGTAAACCAATATTAACAAATGACCAATATTAAGTTAAATTCGCATTTATCTTTAACATTAAAATATATAAACGATAAAGTTTCGTTCGTGAATGAGTTTCTTCGTTTACAGCTTCGAATCTCAACGCAACGTTTAAAATATTGTTTCCCAATGTTCCCAGGGCTTAAAGAGTACGTGTCTGACAATTATCTCACACTTCGTTTTCTCAATATGTTGTTACATATTTTAAAAAGGAAAAATATTAAAATTCAGTCAAGGCTCTTCCGTGCGACTGTACACTACTTAATTTAATTAGAAGCAGTGTAGTACTTCTCTTCATTGTTATAAAGTTAAAATTTTTATTATTTCAGTTTTATTGTACTAAGATACTCGTAATATCGTAATATTATAATGTCAGCGATGAAGTGTTTGAGGTTGACTCACCGCGCGCCCCTCAACTGGAAGTTGTACATTATACAATTAATGAAATTATATTTGCACCCTTTTTAATTTCAACTTAGTCTTTTATAGTCTGTCCATTAGTACTTCCCACTTTGACAACTACAGTATGCGTGCGTTATGTACATACATATGTATATAGCTTACATTGTGTGGATAATCATATTGCGGAGTTCAGATATGATGAAGGTTATCTTTAAATGTTCCAATGTTGTACCTAAACATTGAATACGTATATGTACATAAATTAAAAATATAAAAACATGTCGCTATTATTCCAAAACTCGATATTTTGTTTTATGTTATAAAACTTATACCTTTGTATAATAAAATAATTATGTACAACGGCATCTTAATTGAAAATGTATGTACCCATATGTATGTAATCTTGAATTCGAATGCTCTTTGAAACTTTCAAACTTGTCTGAGTTTACTGAAGCAGCCGTCTACGAATTTTGATGTTATAAGAAAATCAAGTCAACGACAGATGACATGGAAAAACAGAAACAATAAAATTTGCCATATCACGCACACATGGGTACGATACACGATTATGTATTTACTGTACATACACAAGTGCAGCTGACGCCGACGTGGCGCCTGACAAACAGGGTTATCACTTCCTGATGGTAATTTAATTAGACCTGTACTATGTTAAGGCCCCGCTAGAACGAATATTCAGATGGGGATTTGTTTGTTGGAAATGAAGCGTCAGTTTTATTGGATGTTTTACCCATTTTAATGTGTAGGGTTTTTGGGACAATGTTCAATATTCTGACACTGATTTCGTTACAATGGAAGACTTGTTGAAACGGTTCGTATAAGAGTAGCACGCGTGAAGACATGGTTGCTTCGACCATAATAAACACATCCACAAATACACACAAACTATACAAATAAATATATCTGAGTTAGTACTATAATGTAATCTTTCTTTTTGAACGGTTTTTGATTAAAATGAATTAGCCTATCCATGTCTAATTGAAGTCATACAAAATATCGTATCGCAGAATGCATTTTAAGTATCTCTTTAGGCACATTTATATGTAGTTTATAATATTATAATAGTAGACTTGGAAGAAAAGATCTTTAGGTTCGTGATTTGTTCAAATCGAATCATAAAGAAAAGTCAGGTTGAGGCTACACTTAGGCAGAGGAATGAATTCGATCCTACGTTCCACCAGTTACGTTTACGTCCCACAATGGAATAGACGGTAAGCCTATTGCCATGCGCCGGGCACATTTCCAAACTTCGAGCCACTAGTAGAAAAACTAAATTAGAAAAATCTGATGGTGCCCGACCCGGGATTTGAACCTAGGACTTGCCGATTGGCAGTCGCGCTTGCAACCAACACGGCCAACGAGGCAGTAAATGTAATATTTTTTATGTAGACATGACTGACAACCCTGACTAAATTCAGACATTGGCCATTTCGGTGAGGGGGAGCTTTGCGTGCGTTGAATCATATTGTTCGTTCACGATTGAATGTCCGTTTATTTGTAATTCTATATATAGGCTTTTTATAAATACAGAGTAAGTAACGTTCCTCCGTACGGTTTATAGCTTCTTGGAAATACGATTGTTCTGAGGCGTTGGTGTAGCGCGGACAAATTGTTACGTTAAGGAACGGCTGATGTGGTCACGTCACCATTTGCATGGTTGAACACTTTCGCTAATTATGAGCTGTTGATGTGCATAAGTAAGCTGATTGATTCGGGGTTTATTGCATTACTATAGTTCAAGATTGCAAGAGTCCTTTGGACAATCCTCCAGAAGCTGACTGCTGGTAACAAGCAACTTTGTGTACAAATGTGACAATTCTGTAATTATATAATATTTTTTTGTTTTTGCTTGTCTATACAGGGGTTTTCGGTATAACCCCCACGCTGAGCATACGGGTTGAAAATCCGGCAACGCGAATAGGGCGCGGTGGGGCTCACTACGTCCAGCTGTGAACTGAACTAAGGCTGATGGTGATGATTATGGTATTTTTTTTACGTTTGATGTTCAGATCACATTCCAAAGAGAATAAAACCTCTCGAGTTGGATATGAGAGTATGTGTCCCTGCGTAAATAAAAACACCACATGTTTGTTCTCTTGCAGAATATCCCATATTACTATAGGTACGTGTTGAATAAAAATTAATAAATTGTATTGTTGTTGTTTCAGGTAATTATATATCTACTATTCCGGAAAGCTACTCTACATTCGCGTCAGGTTTGTTATAACTTTACAAAATAAACATACATACGTATTTACAAAGTCTATATATAGACCTTACGTGAGTCTGTACCGGACACAATTTTTTCTCCAGAACCAAGAGGTACCAGCAAGACATATGTCATAAATAGACATCTTGACAGGTTCATGAGGGCGTGCCATATTATGCGCTTTGTCGACAAAGTTTAACGACTCCTCAATATACATGAAAACAGCTATTTATTTTCATCAACAATGTATAAACATATATATTTAGCTGAATGAATGGAGACTGTTAATGGAACTTTTTGAAATATAAAGTAGGCATGGTCCACCCACATCAGCCCACAAAGAAACTAACGTTACACGATTCATTGGAACTCATAAATCAAGCGGGCAACAAATTTTCAGCCACTAATAGAAATTAAACGAGCTTTCAGTTTGTACGTAATGTTTCTTGAAACACTTTATTGTGTTCGCGTTTTGTTGGCTCGCTCGTACACCAGCTTAATGTTGCGTTCGTCTGTATTATTGATAATACCTGGGCCACCGGCTTCGCTTGATGTGAAAGCACTGAGTAAATTAATTCTTTCAGAGTTAAGACATAATTAGATCTACTTTAATGCATTTGTATTTGATTGCTGGTGTAATGTAAACGTAATTGGTGAAACGTGGGATTGTACTACACTCCTCTGTCTACCTCTTCGTGAATTACAGGCGTAGTTATGTTTTTTTTTTAATTTCGACACGATTAAAGAAATAAACCGACCGAAAGAAAGACCGCGCCATACCGCGATCTGCCAGCGCCGGGCTTTATCGCCTAATAGGACACCCTATATTCCGCGGCACAGGGGTCGAGGAATGTATTCTTACTCCGCTCCGACGTGGACTATTAATTAATTCATGTAATTAATTAGCTTTTATTAATTTAACGACACCCGTCACAAACTTTTATCATCCACTCGGCGTTGACAGGTAGAAAATGCCATTAGTTACAAATTTATTATACAGCCGTCCCAAAAAATACTTTGTGAACAAATTATGTATTTATTATTATTATATAAAGTATACATGCGTATTCCTACCAACACGTATGACGCGTCTAAATGATACACCCTCAAAGTTACAGAGTCTACACCGCTTGCCATGTACTCGTGCCCACGAGGAAGTGTGTGTGGTGTGTAGCTCTCATCTGCTACAAACGCGTTACAGTATTGAAACAGCGGCGTGTTTGCCGTCGTCGGTGGATATTCATGAGTTTCTAGACAGACTACTTGATTAAGAGGCCGCTGGTGTGTCGTTCCGTTGGTACGTTTCACTCTGTATTACTTTGGTGGCTGTCGTAAAAAATAAAAGATATTATAATATCGTATATAATAATATAATATCGTAAAAAATAAAAGGTATATAACAACATCTATATTTGATATAGATTTGATATATTGAGCAGATACTCATCAGAACAGATATATTTGGCACTCGGTGCCTACACAGTAATGAAAATGCCGTAATGGTATTGTAATAATTACTTTATTAATTTATTAAGGTCATATTCAGGTAGTTCCATATTATAACATTATAAATGTATATTTGAGGAAAGTCTTCATTTAATTGTTGTTACATGAGATAATCCGTAACGTCCATTTCTACAGCAGCTTATATATTTTCATTAAAAATATAGTCAATCATAGGTCTGAGGGTTTTTTCAGTTCTTACATCTAAAATATTATGAGTAACCTTTATGTCGAAGGAAGTAATTGTTACATAGAGAGTTAACTATTAAATCGTCTTTTTATAAATGAATTTTGAAACATCTTGATAAAGTTGATACCTTCAGTCGCCAGAGTTTCTGGCTGCAATCAAGCAATAGCAAATAAACAACCTTAATTCGTGCATTCAACAAATCTAAACATTCTACAATCGCTCTACCGAAATATTTTGCATTTAGCGCAATATAAATTGCTTCATCAAATTATACCCGTAGTGAGTATGCTCTCTCGTTTGTTTATTCATGAGCTTGACGAGTCTCTACTTCCCGCACGTCGGTATAGAGCCAGGAGCCTGTGCGAAGGTATGTAACCCGTAGTTTGCTAATCCATTTACTTGCCGCTGTCGCTCTTTTGATTCTCAACTAAGTTATCATCAGTTGCAGTGAGATTAGACGTTCATACATATTACGGGTTTCCTCGTATTCATAGTTCATCTATTGAATGTTGTCAAATGTTGAATTGCACATTGTAGATACAATGCATAATGTGACATCGCGCCTGCATTTCGCCGAAGGACTAGGTAGAGGAGTGTAGTAGTCTCACGTATCACTCGTTTTACGTCCTATTATGGAATAGTATGGTGAACTTATTGCCGATACGAGTTACTATTAGTAAAATCAACCTAGAAAAACACAACAATACCCGATGGGGGGATCGAACCTAGGACCTTTCGCACAACAGCTGCGTTTGCAACCATCGGACCGACGAGGCTGTCACAACATAAAAAGGAACAAGTTTTAAATTTTTACATTTTTAACATGAGCTTTGTGTTCGACTGTCTGTTAGCTACATAGGTACCTGCTTCTTCGATTTTGAAACAACGAATTGCGATTTCCAACGTAATATTGTTGAGATTCTGATGAGTGGCGCCACGCGTTGCTAACTTGTGTTTATCACGCCACTTCACTGAAGTGTCAATGTTTAGTTAGATAACTACTACATATTGAATACATAGTTAATTAGTTCTCGATAATTATGAGATTATACTTAATATTAGAATTAACGCAATGCCAAGTTCAATAAGGTTTTATTGAAGTAGAACGCAACGCCGAATTCAATAAGGTTTTATTGAAGATACTAGTAAGTTCTCAAAGCATTCCTCATGCATCTCGTACAAGCACTTCTATTATTTTCACGGGTACATGCAACGATGTATAGAAGTTCAATGAAGAAGAAATGAGAAGTAACATTTTGTAATACTTTTCACATGCTATATTTGTCCGCAACTATAATATAGACGTAACATCATTCATTTCTTGTATCCGTAAAAATTGCGATGTTTTTTGAATCTCTTCACATTAAAATGTGTATATTGGACTTGTTTGTACGCGGTCTTTATAGGGATCATTATTAATCAAAGACAAGGTCTGAGTGCACGTGTAACCATTGGGAGTCGCTTTCACTTGCAACACTCCACCTCGCTTGTGGAGTAAGTTCTAACAAGCTGAAGAATCAATTAGTGTCTAGTGTTTCCACCTCTAACGCTGTTCGGCCAAGGTTCCACTGCGACAGTACAGAGATGTATCTGTAGCAAGGATTACTTTTGGATTATTTAAAAGATGCGTCTTGGTCATCAACATAGTAACCGAGCATTCACATCAACTATTTATTCAACATATTATAAAAAATAGATTCTTCGTTACATCACGCCTGTAATGCCGGAAGAGGTAGATTGAGGAGTGCAGTGCACTGCTACGTATCACCTCATGTGTCACGCATACTTCTCACAATAGAATAGATGGTCAGTGTATTGCCGTATACCGGGCACATATCCAGACTCCGAGCCACTATTAGAAAATTTAAATTAAAACAATATAACAGCGCCCGAACCGGGATTTGAACCCATGACCTCTCGTTCTGCAGTCGCGCTTGCAACCAACACGACCAACGAGGGAGTAAAATTGATCCTACAACGTGAGTTATGGTTATACCGTCAATTGTTAACGTTAACATTTCTTTGGTGTACATGTAACAGGTAGCAATGATATTTTTTTTCAATTTTCATGTCTCTTTATCATTGTTAGGTGTAAAAAAAAATTTTTCCACTTTCATATTCCTCTTTGATTTAAGAGAAATCTCATTTCTAACTTATTTGTTTTCGTGAGCTACACAATGAAAGCTTTTTTCTAAATTTCATCTTTTCTATTTCTTTAGTTTAGCAAAGAAATCAGTTTTACAACTTTTGCGTTTCCTTTTAGTTCGCGATAGAAACATTTTGCCACCTTAATGTTTTTATTTTTTTTCAATGCAGTCGTAGCATTTGTATGTACAAGTAATCACAGTTCGTTGGAATTTCAGTTCAACAATACTCACATATTCTCTCAAGCGACATACTCTCCATTCATTCCATTGTGTCTGAGCTGTCCGGAATCCTTGTCACAATGCAGTAACTGCACGATTGCTTGTTTGGTACTTTTTTAACGAAAGAAAGTTGATTGAAAAGTCACTATGCAGTATATTTTCAACATATACATATTATTCATATACTTCGTATATTTCTAATAGTTGTTCGGAATCTACTCAGATTTGTGCCCCGTGTATGGCAATAGGCGAACCTCCTATTCCATAGTGGAACGAAAACGTAACAGAAGATAGGTGGGAGTGTACTACACATCTCTGCCAGCCTCTTCGGCAATTATGATCGAGATGTTACGTTATGTTGTCTGTTCTTTGTTTTACTAAGCCTTGTAAAATACGAGTATATGTAATTACAGTATATCTCCCTTAATACACAAAACTATTATTCATGTGTAAATATTTCTACATTTTAATGTTCACCAATCTACATTTTTACTGAAGTTAATTCAATAAAATTTTAGACAGCGTGGCTTTTTCCATTCAAATATTTTTAAATTAATCCGTTTTATAGAAGACAGATAACGCAAATCGAATTCTTGATTAATCTGTACCTTGCTAGGAAATTCTCTCACTTAATAACTATCGACTCGAAGAAATACCTTTGTCTGGAAAATATATTTCGACATCTATTTCAAAGATATTTATACGCTGAGAAGGAAATAGATCTCGCAATTTGTCCCGCACAGTTCCACCCGCTCGTTGTGCATTCAATCACACGGGACCGATGTCTTGTTTAAGATTTGCAGCATACTACTTTTACAAAATCACTGCTGTATGAGTTTTATTATTTAATGCTTGGCAATAACTTAAAGAAATACAGTAGAAAGAAACGTAACAAGCAGTATAATTGTCTTTTTTAATATTTTTGGGCTACGCTAGATTTTTATTATTTCTTTATCTTCAATAGTTCTCACGTATTTCAATGCTTTACAATTCGAGTACTTGAAAATTCGTCTCCAAACTGAGCAGTTGATGCATAGCATAGTTGAGCAATATATTAGTATATATTAGACGAATTTTTTACGAACTTATTTTTGTTTTCCTAAAAATTGTGTTGTCTCTGATGACCTATCCTTACCCAATAACACTTTCGTACATCACGTAGACTGCAGTTTCATGTTATGTCATCGTATGCATTCGCGTGCGACCGACTGTGCAGGGCTGAGTTAATCCAGTATTGAGATTGAATAGCTGCTCTTTGCCTAAATAACCTGTCACAATATACGATCTGTGTTTTTGGGGCGCAATTTAGATCAGAAAATAGGTGTAAGGTAATTTTTTTCTATCGAACCCGGCCTTGCAGTAAACTGGAAACCTTTTTTATTTTTTGTGTTTTATAAATTTTACTCTCTCCATTTCCATCTAGTTATTTCTTAGTCATTGTCGACGTTATCCTTTTGATTTGAGATAATGTCATAGGTTATGCTGAATAGCTAGTGTCCATGGCAGTCAGCCCTAGTGTAATTCAAATTACCCAGATTCAAACCTCTATATTCTGGCACTAGTGGCGGAACAACTGCCAAAGCGCTCTCCCGTTGCCAACGAGCTTCGGCAGCGTAATATTTAGCACACTGATTCGACACTACGCTCAATGCTTTGTGATTATTAGGATGGAGTAAGGCTCTCACGGAATTGAAATTCGGTATTTTTTGTCAAAAGTTATAAGATAGTTCGAAGTACTATGTGTTTTTTACGGTTGCCTGTTATCAGGTTATTTTTTGAGTTCTACAAGGTCACGCTTTTAAATGTTGCTAGTTGGATTGCTAACTTAATTATCTTTCTGTGTTAAGATTTTACTATGATACGCAAATGCCACGATAATCTTAGTTGGCTAGCTATTTACATAAGTTAATTTATCATGACATCCTAATAAAAACATTTAGGTCATTTAAGCTAGTCAAATTGCTTCCAATCCTTATATTGAATTTTTTTTATTAAAAAACCGACTCATTTAATAAAAGTCGTTTTTTATCTTGTTAAGTCGCGTTCTTTGATAACCCCAATGATTTGGCTCTGACGTGTAAAATTTGATACTAACGTTGAAGGAAAACCCACCCGATTTAATATTGTCCACAGTGTTTGGACGCTTATTTGCTTTCGTGCCTTTCATTGGGTACATTATGTACAAGCACCAAGACTCACTCGAGTCGGAATCTGACGCAGCGTGCACTCACAAAGCATCTGCCAAACAAACAGGCGCTTCGAAACTGAACTCCTTTATGTGCATTGAGGTTTATTCGCTGACTTGCTGAGTAAAAAACTCAATTGCAAGTGTCGGATGTGTATTTTTATCGTGGCGTGCAGTAAATATTTGACGGAACTTCTTTTACGAAAATGTATGGTTTACTGTTTTAGATTTTTTTTTGTTCTTTCTCAATATTATTGTAAATTTGAATAGAATTCCATGATTTACTGTGGTGTTTTAAATATGTTTTTAAGATGAAAACTAACCTAATAGCATTAACTATAAACTTGGTGGCATACTGTACAATAGAAAAATCCCTTAAAAAATAGAATACCCCCTTCTGAGTACGACACAGTTCCGACAGGATGCAAATCTTCATTATCTGTGTAATCCCCTTCCCGTAATAAGGAACAGAATTTTTCTTCATTTCTTTTTCGACTCTTATACCCCGCTAGAGTTGTTCAATCTATTCCTTTAATTATTTTAAATATTGCTTTCCATTTCTGTTAAATCGATCTTAATTAACCTCGCCTTTGTTCCATTGGTACATGTATTTTTAGTTTCAACAAATTGTTAAACGGTAGCCTTTAAGTTAGATATTATGTTTTAGAACATTTTATTATGGAGGAACTATTTCTACATCTTCTATGTGATCCCCCACAGTAAAGTAACAAAATGTTTAATGGTTATCTCAATGGCTATGCCCATAAGAGTTAAACTGCAGAAGCTTGCTACTTTTAGCGTTGCATTGTTGATTTCATATTTTAATGGATATTGTGTGCCGCTACAATCAAATCGTGTAACGCATTATTCTGTTCTACAATTCATATCATAGAATCGTCCAGTTACTTTACAAGTGTTAGGTATATTAATAATTTCGGGAGTGTTGTCACCATTAAAATTCTTAATAAAGCCATGCACGACACGTGCAAATTTTGCGGCCACACACACATTACACGTACTAATTTGTTTGAGCGTTCTACCTTTAGGCCTCCGCAGTGATTATTGTGTCACAAACTCCCCCTCTACATGGTGGGATAACGCGAATATTTGCTTTTTGTTCGTAACCAGGAAAATTTAAGCGATTTTCATGTTATTTGTTCAATGTTTGAATATACGCTTCTATTATATTACTTTACATATTTGCATTGCATTGTCACATAAGAAATACTAAGATAATGAACGGAAATAGTAAATTCCGGGAACAAGTTTAAATCGGTACGTTTTGAAATTTGAAGAGGTTGACAGAGGAGTGTAGTACACTCCCACATTTCATTAATTACGTTTACGTCTCACAATAGAATAAGGGATACTCGTAAGTCCATTGTCTTAGATCGGGATATTCGTATTATGCAATGATAAAACACGTAATTATCTAATGTGGGCGTTTCTTGTTATTCTTTTAACAAATTTGACCTCTGAGCTTGTACTAAATCCAATACGGTGATAGTATAATAAACGAAAGCTATAAATGTATCACTGAAAACAAGTTCTTCAATACTAGTCGATCTTCGCGATCGTAACTATAAAATTGTGTCAACTCCGTATCTAACACTTCGGTATTCTTGTATAGAGATTGCAGACATGATTGAAAGTTAAATTCAAAATTCAAACAGAACATAATGTATATTTATTAAGTCACATCATAAATAAACCGGGAGCCAGCGTCAGTGCAGTGACCCCGAAATACTTTAATGTAGGACACTTCTCATTTCATTTTGCCCCGACGACATAGCGCTGAACACATCCATCACTCTGCATTCACTTAACCTGAGTATTGCTGTTTGATAATCGCACAACTATGTTTTTCATATTAACACTATTGGGGATGGGTCTTTTTCTCTTAACTTTCTAGTAACTTATACTTATGGATCAACACAAATAGTATATGGTGTGCAAATGAAATAGATAAAAACTTAACAACAACTTGGAAATTTCACT
>DWDU01004074.1:0-11073 GCA_018245575.1 Jemadia suekentonmiller
ACCCTAACATCAACCAAAGTTGTATTTAAAATGTCTGTGATGAGGGTAAGCGTACTATGGCAAGAGGCCAAGAAAGCCGGGAGAGCCAAACTTTCTGTCGTGCGTACACCTAAACCACCGAACGAGATCGGAAGGGTTGCTTGCATCCAGGAGCGGCGATCAAACTTTAAATTTAGAATTTTGGATAAACAATCTTGCAAACTTGTATCTAAAGCGTTTGTCACAGAATGAAATTTCCAAAAAGGACAGCATCTTAATAAGTACATAAATTTTGGCGCGAATAAGCAAAGGCGTAAAATGTATAATGCCATGTGAGGTTTTAAATCAAAAAGATCTTTTGAAATTGAATTAAAATTGTCTAATTTAGAATTTATGATTGGTAAAAAAGCATCATCAAATATTGGAGCACCTAATAATGTTAATGTTTTTTTATTTAAAATATTAATATTAGGTGTAATATTATTGAATTTTTGAGAAATACTGTTAATTTCATCTGTTGTTAGATTATCCGAAAAAAATAATTCACACTTATTAGAATTTAAGGTTAGCCCGATATTACTAAAGCGACGAATAATAAATTCCAGATCCTCCAATACAGTTAATGCTGTTCCTCCCAAAGAACCGTCATCTAGATACCATACATTAAATTCCGAATTTAGTTGATTTATTATTGGTTGTAATACCAAACTGAATAAAACTGGTCCAAGAGGGTCGCCTTGCTGACATCCCACGCAAGATTCAATAACATTATTACCAAATAATAATTTTGAAGGGGTACCATAACATTGCCTAATATAATTGTAAATTTCTGGAGTTTCCTTATGAATTTCCGCTATAAGAGCCCCTCTGTCCACTGAATTAAATGCGTTTTTTACGTCTATTTTTAAAAAAACGTCAAAGTTTTGTTTATTTATAAAAGTTCGAGCTGCATGTACAGCTGCCTCACAGCCTCCCTTGACTCCAAAGCCGAGTTGCCGTGGTTTGAATTTTTCAGTCAATTGTTCACGGTATACGCGGCAGCATAACTTTGAAGCCAAACGTCTCAGCGTACATCCTACAGCTATAGGTCGAATTCCGCCATCCTTCTTTTTGAGGGCAACGAGATTGGCTCCATATATTATTGGGGTAATGTCAGAGGAAACCTTGCCGATGAACATCAAATTCATCAAACGTGTAATTTCCATCACCAGGTTTTTTCCCACTTCACCTAAGAATGGATCGGTAAGGTCTTTCAGGTGTTGAGGTGTAATACCATCAAGGCCACTAGCAGATCCGTTTGAAAATGAACGAATTGCATTTAAGGTAGCCTCTTCGTTGAGTTTCAAAAACTTTGTATGATCGTTCGCACATTGACATGGGCTATGGGGAGCTGCAGAGGACGTGGGATGTTTTTCGCGAAGCGCTTCAAGCGTGTCAGGGGAGTGTGTAGCCAAAGTATCATTAGAAAACAAAATTTTGGCTGCTCCATTAATATCTGCAACAGATAATTTGTTTTCAACCAATTTTAATTTATTATGAATTCTAACTTTGTTACATTTTGAATCTATAGTAAAAAATGGCAATTTTTTTTCAACACAATTTTGTTTTATTGAATTGCATAAAGATTGATTTTGCTGTTTATGATTAATATTTAAAATTTTATATGTAAAAAACAATAAGTCTTGCCATGCTTTTGAAGTGTTTTCATCTACTACTTTGGCTATGCACTCAGTGAGACAACGGGCTACGTTTGAACGTGCACCCTTCGGAATTCGTTTAACTATATGAACATTATGTTTAAGATCTGCGAGCCTCTGGTGTAATTCATCATTATTACAATGCCCATTGACGGCATTACTATTAGACGGAAATGTTTGATTCACTGTCTCTATACGGGGAACGTGTATTCGACTGCAGTGAATCCTTAAGCCTCTTTGACCCTTAAAACGTTTAATGTCTACACAGATAGGGCATTGTAATAATGATACATTATTTGAGCTTATTAAAGACATATAAAATGAAAATATGATTAAAACTTTAATTCAAATCCTAATATTCTAAAGTAACTAACACTAATTGTATAAATATATATAATATTAAAGGAGATTATAATATTATCATCTTTCTTCTGCGCATGCGTCAGAGTTAATGTATCCTTTGTATCCAAGGAGATATCGTCACGTGAACCAATCCAAAAAAAAACAGTTATCCCATATTATTTATCTTGGTTACGTATGTCAAATAATAGTTTATGACAGAATGACATAAAAATCAGTTGTTATTTCCACAATATTGTTGTATATTTATTTATGCACACGGGCGTCCTTCGACCACACAAATTCGTATTTCTGAATAGTTAGCCACTTAGAAGTCAATTTCCGTCACACAAATACGGCACCACCGTCTTTTAGTATTATTAGGGCATAATTTTTATGCACCATTCTTTATCGTGATTGACAGTTGACATATAGATAATAATACATAATTGATTTTTTAACTTCGCTTATATTTGTTATAGATTCCACCGTAAGTACAGTCTAGTGAGATAAAATATTACCATATTCATATGATTGTTTTGACTCATTGTTAAATATAAAACATATAAATTATAGCTGTCTTTGTAATAGTTAATGACTTTGAGTAAAAAAATTTGAATTTTTAACGTATTACTTTGAGCGTCATACATATTCCTCCCCGTTAGCTATGAAATTCAAAAGACTCTTTATTATACAAAAAACAAAACGGCTAGTTAAGCTACAAGTGAACTGAGTCGGTCGCCGTCGCGCGCGTTCTCAAGCGGACTAACTTTTAAATACTTTCTCAAACGTTGCTAAAATTCCTACTTAACGGCTTTCCAGCTTCATTAGGGATAAATATATTTGTTCTTCTTCTTCAATTTTGTTAGTTGTTCTTCATGTTATGCAAAGTGGCGGAAGGTTTTGGTCTGACTAACCCATTGCTCCAGTGATTACTGACCCTGCCTGCTCAGTCGGGCTTATCTGTTCTATATCCACCAACGTGAAATATGTTTGTAATTAACTGTACTGTTACATTTAGTTCTGTGTCTGGACGTGTCATACGCAACTACTGCCTGGTTCAGGATCAGATGGCTATTGTATATGAGTTGGATAACTGAAAACTAAGTTATAATTTCTTTGTCAATGAACCGGTTCTGAAGAATGTTGTAAGTACCTGCATATTTTAATGTCCTAGATAATATCCTTTGAGGCACGTGCAGTAGCCATATCCACAGCAGCACGGCCCGGGCGGCGCCGCCTGAGAGCTTGGTATAATAGTGAAACACCAAAATCGTACACGATAATAATTTTATTGTTTCTTTTTCCATTTAACTATTTATTAATTTTTAGCGGTTCGCTGAATGGATTTTGAAAAGTTTTATTTAGTTTTATATAATACTAAACTCAACGCTCCGCCTGTCGCAGAGTTAATTTTGATGGACGTCGTTCTAAAACAATCAAAGGCCTAAAGTACACAGTATAACATAATGTCAAATTTCAATTTCAGTTCAGTGTACCGACGCCGGGCGCACTCGACCACAAATCGCTATTTCCTAAATATTCCTAATTGTGCCAACACAGAATATACGTTAATTTAATTCACAGTTACAAATTTAACGCCTATCAAATTGAGCGCGCAGACGTACATACATATGTCACGATTATTCCAGTTCATTACATCAACTTTATGTTTACACTACACTGTATGGTCATTGTAAATAACAACAACTGCTTATCAAAAACTATTAGCTATCATTTACTATTTGTTCTACTACTGTTTTCTTCTCTACTACTACCTACGGTCTTCGTCTATCACAAGCTACTTTGACTTCCATAATGATCACCATTATACGATAACAACCACCTGAAAACGTACCCCCTGAAATCAAAACCTGTCACCTAACAGCTGATTAACTTTTTCCAATCTCTTGGCATGAAAAAACGGTAAAGTATCTCAACATCATCAGACTATTGCAGTTCACTGCTGGATATACGCCTCCCGCAAGGGTTTATGCCCATAATCCTCACGCTGGGCATGTGTGATGGAGATCGTAGAATACAGCCTCTTGCACCACCTATGTTTCTGCAAACAGGTGACCATGGCATTTAACCGTGCCTAAGCGACAATGACATACGGCAATCTGCCAGCGCCGAGTTTGATCGCCTTTTACGACACCCTGTATCCCGGGACTGGGTCGAAGAATGTAGTACTCGGCCCCAAAGGAAATTCTCATACAATGTTTTATTACAAGCAAGAACATTGATTGAGATTTCTGAGGATTGAGGACGACGTAAAATCTCCGATAAAATGATTGGCCGCTACTACGTACACCACTACCACAAGTAAGACTTACGGTTATCGCCCCAAGACATTTTAAGAAATTCTTCTCCCGTATTTTGTAAGGAATTCTTAAGGCATTAAATTGTGAAGGAAAAAAAATATTTTCTGATTTGTAAATAGGTATACGTTTATCAATTAGACATTATGATAGATGAGTGAAGTATGACTGTACGGATATCGGATATACCTATGCCTACCTACGTTTCTATGTATTTGAATGTTTACATATAATTATGTTCTCATAACATAATAGAAAGGAATGAAATTAAAAGAACGGCACAAATAAACAAACATGCTAGGTGCCATTCATATTAGCATCAATTACGGTAATTGCCATGCTACTCTGTCACTTCGTACCTTTCTGGAGCCCTTGTCGGTCTCCAACACAGCGTGAGTATTGTTGCTAGTCAATTATATGCCTTTTCGCAATAAATAAGCAAACAAGTACAGTAGCATAATTATCACAGATATTATTAGTATTATTGTTTGCTAATAAGGTTCTTAATATTTCGAATTTTGTTTTGGGAAGATTTCATTTATCTTGTCAAAAGATTTGATATTTCTTATCAAAAGATTTGATTGGTCATGTCAAAAGAGTTTGATGGACATTTCCTAGGTTGTAATTCTTATTTATTTTTTAAGGGTAACCTACAGGACATACATTTCATTCCCAATGTTACATACATTATGCTCAAAATAAAAATCTTTCCTTAATTACGTATTTTACTTCAATAACATAATTTTCCTTGTACATATCTGATTCCTTTATTATTCTCAATCATAATATTTTTCTTCGGCTGCATATTCTGAATCAAAAAACACGATCCGTAATAAAAATATTTCACAGGAAACGTATGATGCTACCCCTTCACCTCGAATCCCATCTCAGGGATAGAGTAACCGTGCGTGAAATTTTACAACTGTCGACGGACCGGGCGGAGCTCGATGCCTTTTCTAGAAACCTCCCACATATCCACACAATCTAATTCAATCTCTATCACTTTGAATCACAGTACATATTCCAACAGCTGCTGTTGAACAAGAAAATTTCTTAAGCCCACAGTCAACTTTATTCCCAGCCGCTAAAGCACACATTCAACAATCCATCCAGTGCTCTTTACTTAAGTTCTGTGCAGAGAGTAGAGGATTTTTAAGAGGATTTTCTTCATTTAGACATTTCAAGTGACCATTCTGTGAGAAAAACTTCAATTTTATACGTACCGTTTCATGTTATTTGTGCGAACCTACGTTGATTGTGAGTTAGACGTATGCTAATAAGCCAGATTGTGTTCGCGTTAAAACAGAAACGTTATGCATGTCACATGAGTTTTCACGATTTAATGTTCTAATTTCTAATGCGTAATTTTGGAACGTCGATTGTTACATATAAAAATATGGTTTTTGTGTAGCAGAAGTTGTGTAGTTACTTTAACCAAATGTTCATGGTCCAAGTTATATAGTTAATTAACGAAATTTCCTAATTAAAGTAACGACATTCGCACTACAATAACCTGTAAATAAAAAAATTCCCACCTTGAACTTTCAGCGTGCTCTTATTGCTATTAGGCCTATTTGACTTATTCACTTATTAGCAACCTTCTTCCCAATGTAGATCAAGAAATCTGTAACACATATTCAAATCAGAGTAGTTTTAATTAGCTCTTATGATAGAGTTGTGTGTATAATTAGATGTGTTACGGGACCTCTGTCGCAGTACGAACAAGCCGAGAAGGAGAAGCTGCGGTATTTGTGTCATTTAAACATGTTAGTTTACACTTGGAGTTGCAGCTTTACTACTGCATTGGCTGCTAATGTCGTAAGATTCCATACCCTGTAGGTACCTGCCAACTCGTAGGTACTTAGCCAGCGTGTCAGACTTTGACATTTTTTCTTCTATATTCATTACCCTATGGTCCTGATCAGTCAATCAGTTTTAGTAAAGCTTGAAATGTTGATCTTGTAACCATAGCTGAGTAAAATATTGAAATTTCGGATTTAACATAGATGAAGCCAATAATCGATATATCGCGCGCGCGCTTGCGATAAGTGCGTACCATAAAGTGAGCTCCGTGTTAAAAATTATAGTAGTGTTAAATAAACAGACTATTGTGGATAAAAATACTGTAAACAAATATTTAAAGCTACGTTCTTTTTGGTGGATTCTTTAAATAATGTGCAATAGATCCTAACAATCAAGAAAAACTAATCAAAAAGTGTAGTAAAATCCACAAACCAGTGCTGTGAATACAGTGACTCATTGTGCGCCTGCTCGTCAAACGTTACCTTATATGGTCATCATTAACCAACAGAAGACCCAACTTGAACACAACATTATACCGTAGGAAATTTTTACAAGCTCAAGCGATTGTCTCGTTGGTCTAGAGGCTGAAGTCTAATAGCGGCGCAAGAGAGGTCCTGAGCTCAAATCCAGCACACAGCAAATTTTGTGTTTTGTATTTTAAATTTTCCTAAGACCCTTCGAGGAGTCAAAAATTTGTTTTAACAGTTTGTAATTTGTAAAGCACAATAAAATTATAAAAATTAATAAACATGGCTGACTCAAAGAAATGTGACGCCTGTCTGATGGAATTAGCAAACATTCCCTCAATGCAATGCTCCCGTTGTAACGCCAAATATCATCACGACTGCTTAAACTACTCACTGTCAGATTACAATGCGATGTCCGCTGAGTTTAAATCTAGTTGGATTTGCATGCAATGTCACAGTCAAGATCGCAAAAGAGGCGATAATTCTAACACCCCTGTACGATGCAATAGTAACATTGCCATAGCATCACCTCAGCTGGAGTTCGTCACACAGCGCACTAAACCACGAACTGGCAACAATTGTTCTTGCATCTCGGCAAACAGTGTACGGGACATCATTCGGGAAGAACTACATACACTATTCACAGACAAAATTCACCCGGAAATTCTAGAAGTTCGCAACTCTATGTCTTCCCTTGAAGCGTCCATGGCTTATTTTAATGTAGAGCTTGAGAAATTGAAAGCCGTACAAGTGGAACAAACGAAGATAATTAACATGCTAAAATCTGAGACTGAGTCATTAAGAGCTAACAATCAAACGTTATCATCACGCTTAGCAACAATTGATCAGCAAGCACGATCCTGCAACATTGAAATCCAGTGCGTCCCTGAGAATAAACAGGAGAATGTAATAAACACAGATATGCAACTGGGCAAAGTAATCAAGTATCCAATCAACGAGACGCAAATTCACTACTGCTCGCGCCTAGCTAAGATGAATAACTCTAGTCCTCGTCCACGCTCGATATTGGTGAAATTTAATAGCCCGCGGCTGCGTGACGAGTTTCTTGCAGCAACCAGCAAGTTTAACAGACTAAATCGAGATGACAAGTTAAATACCAGCCACTTAGGCATCGGTGGTAACAAAAAGACCGCCATTTTTGTTTCCGAACACCTTACACATGAGAACAAAAGCTTGCATGCTGCCACCCGCTCTAAAGCTAAACAACTAGGCTATAAATTTGTTTGGGTGCGAGACTCTAGGATATTCATGCGGAAAAATGAGCAGTCAAATCATATCTACGTTAAAGACATTGATTTATTGAATAAGTTGTCATAGGACCGCTAAATTTGACCCTGTTTTTACTAAAGGGCACCTTACATTGTTTTTACCAAAATGTCAGAGGATTAAAAACCAAAACAATTGACCTTTTTAATAACGTTTTATGTTGCGACTTTGATGTAGTGGTTTTTACAGAAACATGGTTAAACAGTAGTGTAATGAATACTGAAATTTTTGACAATCGTTATATAGTGTATCGGCGCGATCGGGAAAATAGTGGTTTTCACGGGAACAAATTAGGGGGAGGGGTTTTAATAGCTGTTTCTAAACGTTTCCAATCAAGCCGTATGTATGCATACGAATCTGACTGCGAGGATGTATGGGTGAAACTCGAACTATTCAATAGAAAGGGTGCAAGCGATTGTTTGTACATTTGCGTTGCTTATATTCCTCCTCCTGTTCAGAAGCATATATTACAGCATTTTATTGCAAACACCAATCGAGCTATTCAACAACTCAGCTCCAACGTCATCGTTCTTGGTGATTTTAACTTGAGTAGTTTATGTTGGAATAAAACACCGCAGTCCGCACCAACACCGATTGCAACAAACAGCATATTAAATAGCATGATAATTGACTTTATGTCATTAAATAACCTTTCACAATATAACTCTTGCCCAAATATGAAAAACCGTATTCTAGATCTAATAATGAGCTCTTTGGTAATCTCCCAAGTTAGTGAGAGCAAGGATCCCCTTTCTAAAGTAGACCCCTTACATCCTCCGATTGAATTCTTTGCTGAAATTGATTATCAAGAAAAGTTCAAATCACACGACGAAGCCAGGTACCGGTTCCATAAGGCAGACTATGAAAAAATTATAATAGAACTAAACAGTACTCCTTGGGAAAAAGAATTCTTAAACTGTTCTGGCGTTGACGAAATGGTGGCACATTTTTATAAAATTCTAAGAGTGACCATAGCTAAACATGTTCCCAAATCCAAACCACGGTCTAGTAAATATCCAGCATGGTTCTCTACCGCGTTGGTGAAGGTAATCAAAGAAAAATTTAAATATCGTACTAGGTATCGCAAGTATGGAAACCCGCGTGATTTAATTACCTTTGAGTTACTTAGGGAACGATTTATAAAGCTTCACAACTTAAGCTTCAGACTATATTTAAGACGCTTAGAATCATCACTGACATCTAACCCAAAGCTCATTTGGAGCTATATTAAGGAGAAAAGAGGAAGTACGAGCTCTTACCCTGCTCAGATGTTCTTAGGCAATAATAAAGCATCATCTGGTTCTGAAATATGCAATCTTTTTGCAACACAGTTTTCGTCAGTGTACAAGACGGGCAATGTATCGATACCCGGTCAGTCTAATTCGCTACCAGCTTCAATTTATTTAAATATGATATCGGTAACAACTAAGCAAGTTTATAGAGTTTTAAAAAGACTCGACCCTGCTAAGGGTGCCGGTTCCGACGGAATCCCATCTATTTTTGCGGTGAAATGTGCTAGTGCCCTAGCGCTACCGCTCAGCACTATTATTAATAGCTCTCTAAGTTGTGGAGTCTTTCCTACAGCATGGAAGATTGCTCATATAATACCACTGTTCAAAAGCGGCGATACGAATGCGGTACAAAACTACAGACCTATATCTATACTTCCAACGTTTGCGAAGGTTTTTGAATCTATTGTGTGCCCAATATTGACTTTTCACTTCAAACACTTCATCGCGCCCGAACAGCATGGCTTTGTCAAATCACGATCTACGTCGACCAATTTGATTTCTTTCCTCGAGGACCTTGCTGAGGGCATTGATCAAGGGCAATCTTTTGATGCAGTATACACTGATTTTAGCAAGGCATTCGACAGAGTGGATCATGGAATGTTGATACACAAACTCCATACCATTGGAATTGCCGGTATGTTTTTAAATTGGTGTAAATCATACTTGTCTCGTAGACAGTCAGTAGTCGTTGCTGCAGGGTACAAATCCAAAGAATTCACTGCTACATCAGGGGTACCTCAAGGTTCACACTTGGGTCCAGTATTCTTTAATATTTTTATAAATGACATAGGAGAGTGCTTTCAAAAGTCTAAATTCTTGATGTACGCTGACGACTTAAAATTTTATAGAATTGTGAACTCATCCGTAGATGCAATTACTTTACAGAACGATCTAGACAATCTGGTAAAATGGTGTGGTGCGAACGGAATGAGCTTGAATCCGGATAAATGTCACGTGATTCGGTTCAGCAGGAAGAAGCAGTCACCAACCAGAATCTATCATATTAATCATGCTCCACTTAAGGAAGTTAACCACATACGAGATTTAGGAGTGATTTTGGATGGTAAATTGCGTTTCCATCTGCATATTGACAATGTCGTGAAAAGGGCTTATCAAATGTTAGGATTCGTCCTACGCAACAGTAAGGAATTCAGAAACCCCAGAACTATTGTGACAATTTATACCAGCCTTGTACGTAGCATCCTAGAATACTGCAGTGTTGTGTGGAATCCCCATTACAATATATATATCAAGCGTTTAGAGGGTTTACAAAAAAAATTCTTATGGCACTTGTCCTACCGTTACAACATCGCTAGTAAATTTCCGAATTATGACGATCGCCTTGTATATTTCAACCTTAAGTCCCTTCGTAATCGTAGGGAGCAGCACGACATCATGTTTCTGTATAAACTGATCAACGGAATCTCTGATACACCAGACATCTTGTCTAGAGTGAAAATTATAATCCCCAAAACATTGCAGCGACTAAAAAAACCTCCATTTAGCGTCACTAGTGCAAAAACAAAGTTGGGCCAATATACTCCACTTAACCGCTCAATAAAAAGTTATAATTTAATCCACAATGCAGTCAGTGACGGTGGTGTCGAGTCACAGTCAGGAAGTCACAAGGTCCCCCAGATAGACATTTTTTCAAATTCCTATATATTATTTAAAAAGTCAATGTCTCAATTAATTGATAAATGAAATTTTATTTAATTGTTAATTTAACTTAATTTTTAATTTTTACTTTAAATACGAAATTAATTCCTTGATTTAAATATATGTTTGTATTATTCAGTATAAATGTAATAATAATGTAATTATAATGTATGTAATGTAACTTGAATAATTGTAATAATTGTATAATTGTATAATTGTAATAATCGAA
>DWDU01004075.1:0-11073 GCA_018245575.1 Jemadia suekentonmiller
CACGTTTCACCAGTTACGTTTCCGTCCCACTATGGAATAGGTGGTGAGCCTATTGCCATGCATCGGGCACATATCCATATCGTTGTTGAACGTTGGGAAATTTTATTATTTGCTATTGTGCCTCACCAAAAAAGAAATGTTCTCTAACAGGTGTGAAGTTTGTCAATCACGTAGCCAGCGTGTCAGACTATGGGCTCGACCCTCTCGTTCTGAGAAGAGATCCGTGACAACATTGAAATGATAAAGGGGTGGATAAAATTTGGTTTCAGTGTTGTCAATTGTAAAGAAAGAGCGTTGGTAGTGAACGACCGAAATATGGCGTGAAAGATAATTTTCCTGCGTTGCGCGATGTCGTCAGCTGATAGCCGGGGTTAATGTCCTCTACTTTGTCTCGATGTCCGCGCACTTATCAAGCTTTGTGTGCGCTGCGGGTCAGAGTGTTATCGGGTTAGTTTTTTTTTTTTTATCCAAAATCGATCATTCCGACATGGATCGAGGGTGTTTCGTGTGTAAAAAATATAACAATAACAATATTTAATTTAATCGTAAATGTAATGTATTATTACATTTCTTCACGTTTTTTGAGTCTCAAAAACAAAAACGAAAATATCGTGTAAACTAGAACGACAGTATTATGTACATTACACGTCACATGTATTTTTTTTAAGCAGATGTCAATTGCTACTTGCAAATCTCTAACTTGTATTGATTGTGTCGGTTTAATATTGATTAAACCGACGTATTGTCTGTCCAGAATTGGCTGCAAATAAAGCGATGTACTAAAATACTTGTGATTGTGTTATTAAATAAGTTTTATGCCGGAATTATAGTTTTTGTAATGTCTATACACATTATATAGGTAGATAATGTTTTATATGTTACATTAATGTTCCGTTTGTTAATATGTAGGTATTTGTTATAAGCAGACTCATGACAGAATTTGTTTTTATATACTACCTAATAATGGGTTAATCTAATCTCATCAGTATCATACATCTCTCTAATAGAATATATAAAATTTGTTTATTTGTGGAACATATAAACTAACTTTGTTTACGTAATTAATAAATGCACATTAATTAGTAGGTAATTATTTCTTCAACCACGTATAACTGCGAAGTACTTGCGTATAAATATGTCGATATAATGTTTATGTATTATGTTTTGTATTCTTACGTCATCGACTTACTGATGATAACATTAAATAGTTCAAATTTCAATATAACTGCTTATCTTTCCATGCAATAATGTACAATGTGAATATTGTCTTTTTTAAATAAAATATAGTAATAACCGCTTCCACTAAGTACCTACGTAGTTTCTAAACGAGTAAATTTAATCAATAAATGAAAGAACGCCGTCGTTTTGAATAACTCATTTCGAATTCCGCCATTTTTCTATTCTTTTACGTAATATACGTAACGTACGTGAGTTTATTACAATATTACATCAATAATAAATAAATTAACGAACTGCGGAAAAAGATCACATATTTTGAATTCCACTGTTATTTTTATGTAATTCGAATTCGAATTTAGACCTTCATAGACTATATTCCTATAGTCTATGAAGACGAAGATACTAAATTTAAAATTCGAATATGCCCTATGGGATAGAGCTTTGGTCGGTGACAGCTCCCTGACCGTTGCGTATGAATGACTTATCTTAGTCCACGCGACGAAGGTATTCGTGCGTAGTGATTCGTAAAATCTAAAAGTAACACTAGTCAACCAAACCAAAGTTTCATTGATACCAATGTGCTCTACTGACCCGACGCTCAGCGCCGGGCGACTCGCAGTGCACAAGTAATAAAATCGTTCAGTTTAAATTATTGATTTATTAATCATCATAGGTAATACCTACATTTAATGCATACAATAAAAAATAGATCCCGTGTATAAGACTTAATTATAATATTATTTAAATAACATGTTCTTGTGTTTATATTTTTGTTTCATTTGCTTTATTGACTAAAAAAAAGCAATTAAAAAACGATGATCATGTCTATGTTGTGAAAGGATGCGATCATTTGAGCTATCGGGCTCTTGACGTCATATCCTGGCGAATCCGCGGCAAGGTTAGTTTAGTAATTGACCAAGATTGCCTTAGCCGCCATCATGATTCATAATTCAACGCCAACTGACACCGGCTGATTTAGAGCCATTAATTCGCATACAAGAGCTAGCATCTCTAGGTTACACGTTCGTTTAGCTCGCGTTAGGAATGTTGATTTAGTTTTAAACGACTTTCATAACCTATTAAGTGTATCATTTACTTCGCTATTTTTATATTTAATGTTATTATTTCAATTTTCTCATGAAGCTAGTTCACTTACGGGTTTAGCAAAGATCATCGAGTGCCAAATATATCTATCATTACATATCTGCCGTGCGTCTCCCACATTCACTTCTCTCTTCATATTCTAGCCGCCGATATCGGTGACTTGAATGTCCCGCTAATTTTATGTAAAGAAAATTAATTTTATTTATTGAAATAGACAGCTACTTAAATTCAATTTGAATGAATGAGTTCTTTTGATTTCTTTAATTGGGTTATACGACCGCAGACCAATAAAATACTTGTAATTATAACAACGCTCCTTTACAAAAATACGTAATTTACAAAAAAATTTATAACAAGCACAATGTTTTACAGCGTATTCTTTGACGCGTAATTTACATTTATAAATTCTATGCGTTTTAATGAGTTCTGAGACCGTAGCACCGAGGGGTAATATTATACACGTTTATTAGTCAATGTTTTGCATTATAATCCAACACTTCCGTTATATCCTGCTTTAGGATCCAGTGTACAAGCAACAATTCTATTAATTCGTTCATCTCTTAATTCAATTGTTTTTTTAATGGAGTTAAAATGAGTATGTGCATGTCTGTTATCAGCGCGCGATTTAATTCGGCCAGCCGTTGTGCCGCTGTTTTTAAGAAACTCAATCATAAAGGTAGCTACAGACGCACTTAATATTATATATATTATAGCAAGGCTTCTTACGATATATTACAATATATTTTGTATAGTAATGCTATAGTGATGCCCGAGTGACCGCACACGCAGATATACAAATGTAGTCGCCAAAATACATGAACAAATATACCTAGGCATATCTTGGTATAGCAAGATTATTATTGCGCAGGTAACGACCGCGAAGTTAATATATTATATTATAGCTTTCGCTTGTGGTTATTTAAAAATGTATTATTTTTAAATAACTATATTACCTACATAGTAAAAATGTCGTACGCTCGACGCGTTTCAGTTTTCACTCTATACAGATCTTACATTACACCATTAAGACAATATTTCTATGCTCATCTTATCTTATCTGTGATATCGGACTCGCAAACCTTTAAATATTCGCTTTATAAACACAATTTAACCTTCGCCACAAAATTACCCGCTCAGCCCTGAATTTACTGGCTCGAATTCTTGTCACGTTATCTACGATGTTTTAACGTCCTTTATGGGAGGCCTACATCTAGTCGGCAGAAGGGCCCTCAGCGCAAGTGAGTGTACAAAACGAACCGTTGAGGATTTATAGAATTATTAGATCAAGAACACGAAAGTGCTCTCATGATTGAGCCTTTTTATGTTATGATTGATGATTGTTATGATTGGTGCTCACTTAAACTGTATTTTAAAAACTTATTTTACAAATACTGAATCTAAATATAATCTATTATTATATCATCACACCACCACATCACCCTTGAGGGTAGACAGAGAGCACCACATACCGAATATCTGTATTATAACAGACCTGAAATGCTTCTACATTCATAGATCTTTTCAGACACGAACGAGACGACACGACACGAGTAAATAAGCATTTCCTAGGCACGCGTGCTATATCCTAGGATGCATCTCTTTCCATCAGCTGAGATAGCCGTGAAACGCGAGCCTATTGTAAAATTAAAAGCGAATCGAATTTAACACTGCTCTAAATAAAGCCCACGATTTCGATATCGAAATAAATCGTCATATTATTAATACGTAGATACCGGTTTTATGCTTTTCCATTTAATTCTTGATGGAGACGAACGTAACGCAAGCCAGGCTTGCGGATCCACTCGGAGTGTCGGTCGTCCGCGTGACCTGAATTGTTTCGGACCAGTGTGTCGCTCATTTAAATGTTTAATTCGACATTTTCGTGTAGATATAAACGGTGATTTTAATGAATCACTTCGTTGATACGCAAATATTAATTGCAAATCGCGTTTCTTAATTTCCTATCATTAATGTCCTATACGATACCTTCATAGTTTATTAAACTAAAGAGCTGTTGTTGTATTGGTTGTTGTAAAGAACTGTTTACAAGTTGCGATTCCTTGACCTTGACTCGATGACATTGCGTTTGAATATTATAAAACGTAATTTATTCGTAACAGGACACGTAGACTTGCTATGATCTCGCCTTGTTGTTTTGTGACACAAGCTACACATTGTGTTTATACTATGGTACAAAATTACGTATTTTCTCAAAGGTGCCGGCAGACTTGGTACACTCCCACGTTTCACTAATTATGTTACCAAACCTGTCATTGAGCTGAGGGAAGTATTTCTTGGAGTTTAATTACACAAACTTAACAGAAACTTAAAAAATATTTAACTAGGATTTCTAGTTACAATTTATATATATAGCTGTGAGTCTGGATTTGCACCCGGTATATGTGTGTTGTAGTAAGCTCACTTCCTATTTCATACTGAAAGGATAACGTAACTTGTAATACGCGGGAGTGTACTGCCTATCTTTTCGGATTTTACAGCCGTGATGTTACGTTTTAATTGGAAAAATTCAATAATACCCAACCCGGGGTTCGAACCAAGAATCTCTCGCTCAGCAGTCACCCTTACAACCACTAAACAAACGAGGCAGTTATGACACTACACAAATGGAAACATATCAACAAGTAATAATATACAAGTCACAACAGGGTTTAATTAGAATGTATGCGTTATGAGCAGATCAGCAGGGAGCGGCTAGATAAGTAAATAACTAGTTACGACGCACGTTACACGACCAGAACAAACGGTACGCCGGACGCCGTCCACTTTCACCGTCAGCCATCTTGTCGACGTCCGAGTCCGACTTCGCAGCTCATTCAAGTACCTATTGGCACGGTTATTGTATTGCCCCCAGCCGCGGTCGCGGCGCGCGCGGATTTGAAAATAAATGTGTTATTTTTAATCTGTCAGGTACAATGCTGCCAGTTTCAGTCCACGTCACAAAGTACCTAACATACATTCATTTACCTGTGATTTTGGAAGAATATTCACACTCACTTATGTTTTAGCACTGCCTTTTAGAAATGTCTAGGTATAAATATTCTTCTTAATTCGAACATACCAAACAAAATCTTCATTTGAGAATGAAAGATTCTAATACTGTAATAAATTCATAGAAATGGACGTATAAGGAACTGAGATTAGAGATTGTTACAGCTTATTGATAGTGTTTTATTTCCAATCTTATAAGAATGGAGTCGATTTGAAACGAATGGATGACACGTTTCTAATTTTAAAAATCAAGTTACGTTTTGTGTTTATCCGCATTTGTCTTCCATATTTTTCAAACTAGATAAGATCAATGTCAACGCGTTCTTTCAACGACGTTCTTGAAAGCCACTACACCTGCGATGTAGACTGCCTCATTGGTATACTATTTGAACATGTTTGATAACAGTTTTATCATCATCACAATATTCGAATGATTATCGCTTTGCGATTTTACATATTTGTTCCGATTGTTGCCGTCTAGTTCACCTTGGGTTCCCGCTTTTATTTCCTCATTGAATAGTTTTCTTTTATAACTATTGAACAATACATAATACCTTTTTTCTGCCAATTTTTTGCGGTGTACGATTAGTAATGTGAAGCAAACGCTTATGTTCGTTTTTTCTTTGTTCATTTTTAACATTCCTATATATAGCATTGTCCTAGAGTTCAACTTCTGTATAGTTCTTTAGTTTAGGAAGCCCTCATGTTATTTGACTTCGGAACTAGTCATAAAAATGGCGATGTATTTGTAATAACACAGTAACCACTTAACGTTGCCGGACGTTGTAAACTGTAATAACATTAAGAAAGTTGACAGTTTAATGTTTTGTATTTATTGTATATCGATAAGAATTGATTTAAAAATATTTTTATGTAATTTGCAAAGCTTAGAAAAGACTAGACAATTATAATTCTTGAGTAAATTTGTAAGGCAATTAATGATAAAATCTATGTAAAGAGCTTATTATAATAATATTTGAGATATTACTAGTAGTGACTCGGACTCGGACATGGTATGGAGGTATGGAGGTATGGATGTATGGATGTATGGTAGTAAGTTCACGATCTATTCCATTACGGGACGTAAACGTACCTAATTGATGTAACGTGATGTTGGGTTTTAGTGTTTACAAATTTAATTCTCACAACATGACTTGGACGTCATGAGTTTGTTGTAATAATTAAAACAAAAAAAATTGTCCTAAAAATACCTATTTTTAAATTATTTTCAATATTATGATCTTTTCATATACACACATTACACACTCAAATGTGTTGTAGGTATATATGACTGTTGTAGGTATATATATGATCAGCTTACTGTGGAAGTTACCTGTTTTGGAGCTATGGCCAAACCAGCGACCCATTGGTCTACATTAACAGATTATACGATAACATTTAACGTAAAGTAAAAAATATGTAACCAAAAAAATACAAGTAGGTACTATATTCACTAAATAGATCTAATTAGGTACCTGGTGTAATCGGGCTTCGCAATCAAATATTATTGTATATCGATTATGTATAATATGTACAGTATATTTAAGTTGACATTCTTTTCTGTTACAGACTTGTTTTCCTCATTGATGAGAACACCGCCATTTTTCCACGAGTAGGTGAGTACTTCTTCTTTATCTGTAACTTCGTAAGGACATCGACCGACCTTCGCGAGATCTGAATATTCATTAGCGCTAATGTATATTGTAACGCACAATTCATTACGAAAAGTTGTTATTTAAATTTTAACGACTTCATTGGCAATACGCGGCTGTTGTTTGATACGTCAGATACAGTGGATTCTAAGTAACATACGATATACGCAGTGGCTAACAGCAGCAGGATACTACGAGCGGAAGATCCAGCTCTGCGGTTGCTATCAGAGTGGCCTACGTCCAGCAGTGGGCGGAGAGGGCTAAATTAATTGCTACGTAGAATCATATTTTCAGATAATTAAACTTACAGTCGTAAAAATGGCGATGAATTTGTAATAAAAGTAACCACTTAACGTTGCCGGACGTTGTAAGTAGGAAGTAAATATTGTAAGTTGGAGATGTTACGGATATGAGGCTTCAGGGAAGTTCGCATACCCGGTAAAGTGTGAGGTTCGGCGTGCTTACAGTTTATATAGAGTAAAAGCGCGGGAATTTAAAAGTTATATACAGTGTGTGTGATAAATTAATAATTCCATAGAATAACACAGTTTGTAATCATATTGTCAATATCAGGTATGTATGTATGTAATGCATGCATGTAACTGTATGTAATGTATGTATGTAATGTATGCATGTAACTGTATGTATGTAACTACAATTGACTAACTTATTATGTAAGATTTATAGTTAGGTTATACTCTTTGACATTAAAACCCTAGCAGTCAGGTTCACTAACCATTGAACTAATGGGTCAGTAAATAACATAATATCACGCCTGTAATCCCCGAAGAGGTAGTCAGAGGAGTGTAGAACACTCCCACTCCTGTTACGTTTTTTTTTATTTTATTCTTTAAATTATACAATATAATTTTGTACATAAACAATGAATGCCTGGTGTTAAAAGTGTACAGGTCAAATTATTGATACAAATGTCACTGTTTAAAACTGTCATTTTTTACCAACTCCCCGTCGCAGTACCCCGGGGTTGAGAAGTTCTCCGGAAACAACAATAAAAGCCTTAGTCACATAAAACCTTCGTGACTTTAGAAATTGATTCACGCGAGCTTGGCCTCAACGTTATTTCGTGTGACCATAAATTTCAAGAGCGAGACTGAATGTTTACGTGGCTCCGGGTAGAACGAGACGTGTATAGTTTTTTTTCGCATTTGTAAGCTAGAGTTCGGATATATTTATCGTTTCTTTGTAAGTTAATTTTTTTTTATCTGATATTTATGTAAGACGGATAGATAAATAGGATGTTAAAAAAATTGACCAACACAATTTGATTATTTTCAAACTTAACAGTCTCGCGTATACATATTATATTTATTCCACTTCCTTGCGCAGCTTCATCTGTGGTACCTATGTTAACGGATTTAAAACTCCTTACTCAGATCATTTTATTCTGTACTTGTTGTAAGCATGTTCTGAGATTAATAATCGGTTTAAATAAAAATTTGTTATCAATAATGATCATAAATAAAATACGTAATCCATTTTCTTGGTCATCTTCTCATCTCATCATCATACTTGTCACCAATAACCCTTTAACTGTTCTATTGTTGGACAGGGTTCTCCTGTCAGAATGAGATTGGTTAAGCCTTACTCTGCCCTCATCCATTAATACAGAGACACATGTATGTTTCCAATGTGTTTATTTTTTTAATGGCTGATCGTAAGATTTTACGTACAAGCAAATAGGAAAAACGAAAATGGAAGAACATTACAATTTATGCTATTTGTGAAGAAAAACTTCAAAATGTCCGTTAAATTATTTCCGCGTTTTTGTTATCGTAACAGTAAAGTTTGCTCTAATTTTTACTAATAAATCTTACTAATAATAAATTAAGTAAATAAAAATGTGAAACTTCCAACAAGACTTTATAATGTGTGATTAATATTTTTATTCCTTTTAAAAAAAACGTAATGTACACTTATTATAGTGTAAATGTTCACAGAACATTATTTTAACAGGTATACGTTTAATGGACCTATAATTTAGCCGCTCACGCACGTAATGTAATAATTTAATAAATAAAAAGTATGTTTCAGGCCGTAAAAGATATATTATATACTCCAATAGAATTTAAAAAAAATATTTCAATGCGCTCAAGATAGCACAGCGCAATCAATACCCTTAAATAAATAATGAACTTGACCCAGTAGGTCGGCTAGGTCGACGGGGGCCCGAAATGTGTTCAATTGCCTCGCTTTGCCTAGTCCGACCTTCCAAAACTTTTTGTTTAACTTTTTGTCGCCCCTTTGTGCTCGTGAAGTCGTTGCAGGTTCGCGTTCTCGCTCCTCTAAAGTAATATTTAATAGCATGGCATGACACAAACATAGCTAATACGACCTTAGCAAACATTTCCGCGCACGACAAATTTCATTATAGCGCTTCCCGAGCTACGTGAGCAACTTAGAAGCAATTTAATCGAGTTCTCTCGGCGATCGATGTCGGCCGGCAAAAACGTCTCCGCTACACCAAATTTGATTCGCAGTGCAGCAATACAATGAAGTTACGGTTCGCGCGGGTGTCGCCACGGGGGCGCGGGGCGCGGGGCGGCGGCGCAGGTCAATGACGTCCCTCCGTCTGGGGCCCGGCCCCCGCCCGTCCCGCTCGCCTGAACCAGTTCCCGGCCAAGTCGTGTAGCTTACCGCCGCACCATCTCTATCTAGTTTACAGCGAGATACTGTACTCGTCTACCTGCCCGACATTCTTGTTAGGATCTTGTATATTTGCGATCCCGTGTTTGCGCGTCCATGCATCTGGGGAATAGGTCCACTTCGCCCGCAGCGCCGATAACGCGAATAATTTCTAGGCGCGGAACTCCCACGTAGTCTGATATCGCGTTTATTGTACGAAAGCCCACTTCGATGGCATCGCGCGGATGAGGTGCTGTCAACAAACGCGCAGCGCAATGGTGTGGCGCACGGCGCAACAGTCTCTTTCGCAAACTGTTTCGTAACCAAAGCGAGCCGAAAATAGAGGAAAGTTTCTTCATGTTTTTTGTCCCCACGCTTGTTGGTCAAGCCGTACAAAATGATCGTCCTGTTTCGTTTATTTTTAGATTAGCAAAGCGTTTTTTTTTAATGTATTATTAAAATTGTTCATTACTTTTAAGAATGGAACGCAGTTGTTTTTGATTATGTTGTTTTTTTTTGTTCCAGTTGATTCGATTCAATCAAATAAGACTTGTATGAGTTTAAAATATTTATTTTAACCATGTTTGCCGTATTTTGCAATTTTCTTAACTGCAGATATTTTTTAATGTGCTACCGTTACTTTTTCTCGTAATAGATATACCTACCTAGTTAATTTTAAATATATTGTTTAATAAGCACTAAAATTGAGTTATTCAACTGACATTTAAAAATACTTAAGTCCAATAACGAAAATTTTCTGTAAACAATACTGACTTCACAAACCCATTTTCATTCTAATTAAATATTTATTAATTTAGGTTACGAGTTGCAGTGCTTTAAAAGTCTTTCAATTAACAAATAGACCAATTATTATTATTATTAACAATTAACAAATGAATTAATTATAAATTGCTAAGCTCATTATCTAGCTAGCAATAAAGTATCTTTAGATACTTTAGTTAATAACATTGCAGTTCTGGTTACAATAGATATAATTTATAAAATTGTTTGTATTATACTTCGTATATTAGAGTTTTTCAAACTAAGTTACAATTTACAATTAACTTGTACTAAATAGTTTTTGAAATGAAAATCTACTGTTTTGCTCATTAGTATATAGTATCATAAATTATAACTGATAAACAGGTGTCATCACAAGGCAGTGCAGTACCGGATCGCATATTTGCACAAGAACAAGCGACCGTGGCTATTAACTGCCGCAATGAAACTAATTATGGTAGCCATCTTGATTTACAAGCGCGCGCTAAAAAAAATGTGTTTTTTTTGTCTATTTAACCCAGATTAACGGATATTTCTGAAACGTTCTGCTGTTTTGAAAAATGAATATTGTTAATGTATTTTTGAGGCTGTATCTTTACAATTATTGCTTGTAAAATATTATAGTACTGAAGAAAATGTTACAATATTGATCGTTGATCGTGTAGGTAGCAAGCGCGACTGTCGATCGGGAGGTCATGGGTTCAAA
>DWDU01004076.1:0-11073 GCA_018245575.1 Jemadia suekentonmiller
TATAATAACTACTTTATCACAAATAAGTACTTATCTAAAATTACTTAGGATTCAGTTGTTACATTAATAATAAATTATTATTTTACACTAATAAAGTAAAAATAGAGGTAGATAAAACACTTTTAGAGATTCAATTGTTTTCTTACAATAATAAATACTGATACCGGTAATTAAAAACAGAATAAATAAAAATACAAAAGAAAGTTACGACTAATCTCAGTTTGAATCCTTCATCTACTCATCGTGAGGATTCTGAACAATAAATGTATTGAATTACAATGTTTAAATTGGCGAGTTAAATTAATTAGCATTGTGCTAAACAGCAAAGTTATATATATATTTAGATTCAAAATCTTACAGCTAAAATCAGTCCATAACTCTAAAATGAGTCAATTTTAAACAAACATTGGATGAACTAATCCATTTTTCCCATATTTATGTACACAATTTGTAAAGAATTTCATTTAATGTTTAGAAATATTTATCCCAGCAATAGAATTTGCACACACATTTGTATGGACTAGTTATTCCAATATTCATTGGTTAGACATACTTTCATAATTTACTGAGCATTGATTTTTAATAACTTCCCAATATCCACTTGTGATAATATATTCCAAACAAGCTTGTGGATTAAGGCACCATTTACACATTCTTACAGTAAGGCAAAATCTTATACTGGATAGATGCATTTAATTCAAATTCTTAGTTTTAGTAGTGGCAATATAAAATCAATTCTGTTACATAACAAACATGGTCTAAGTATTGTAAGGTATTATTAAAAAAATTACAACTTTATAAGTGGAATGTTGTCACTGTAAGTTAATTAATTAAAAACATTTACACTACATTAATTATAAAATGTGAGCTTATATTATTTAGACAATGCACACAAATCTGGAAAGCACTACACTGTTGTATATGATAAAACTGAATTTATCTCAATTACACATAACGTCAACAGATCAGTCAGGATTTTGCCTAGTCTTAATCATAGTTTCATACAGCACATGGTAACCACATTTTTTTATATTTCGTAAAGAACACACCGCGAACACGCAACACTTAGAAACGAAAGAGGACAAAACCGTCAAAATAGGCTTTGCCCTTTCTTGTATTCTATAAGAATATTATTTGAAGGACCCTGGGTTGTTGTGTGGATTGGGACTGAACAGGCATGTCATGGGAGCGCGATCGGTGGTTGGACGTGTGCTGGGCCCGCTGCGGGCGCGATGGCTGAGCCTGTTTTTGGTGGTAGCCGGTGTGGGCGTGACGAGCAGAAGAGCATATAACTGCATGCAGGTAGCGGTCGTACCTACACAAGTTAGAGTCGCCAGCGTTCGCCAGGTCCAGGTATCCATTTTTAGAGGAATCTCCTTTTCCCTTTTGAAATGGATTCGCTGGTTTCTCACTGACCGTATACGACCTATTGCGGAGTTTTTGATATTTAGTATTGATCTCTTCTTCATTCGTAACGTGTTCACTAGGCTTTCTGAAAATAAATGCAAGTAAAGTTCAACTGAGGTTCTCGAGTGATACAAATGTATTTTTACATAATTATAAATTTCTTTCCATGCATTACATTAAACGAGGAAACTAACATGATATATTTGTTCAATATATAATATAAATGTAACTTTTTTGTACTGTATCTTATTTACCTACATAACTGTATTTAATTTTTTTGAACTACAACCTATCGCGATGCTATAAAAAGTCCTACACGTAGCTTTAACAGTGCGACCTATACTAACCTCGAAGCTTGAAAGCTCAGATGATTTTTCTCCATGTTAGCCTGAATGATCTCGAGCAACTCTCGCCTCTGCAAGCTGCCAGACCGCTTCTTCGCGTGCTTGCGGTCGCGGCGGTCGCGGCGGTCGCGGCGGTCGCGGCGCGCGGCGCGTGCGGCGCGCGCGGCCGGCGCGGGCGGCGCGCGGCCCTCGCCCGAGCACGACGACTTCGACGACGCGTCGTCGTCGTGCGACAGGCGCTCGCGGCGCTCGTCGTCGCTGGCGGGCGCGCGCGAGGGCCGCGCCCGGCGCCGCGCGCGGCCCTCGCGCGCCCGCGCGTCCTCCGGCACCACGGTCAGTCGCACCTGTATCGTCTTGGAGCCGTAGTGCGGTACTGTCACGGACTTGCCTATAGATTCGTATATCGTTGATACGATTCCTGCTATGTCCTGGCAAAACGATAAATTTATTTTTTAATGGATGAGAAATAATAACAGTATAGGAATGTTGTAACGTCTAACACACCATACAGAAAATGATAGGAAATACATAATTATGTTTAAGTAGCGTAATTCGAAAGAAAACATCGATATAGCCTTGTATAATTTCAGTTACCATAATCAGTAGGCAGTTTTTTTTTCGTGTTATGTAATCATAATCCCGTTTTCTGTCGGTGCTTTCATATATATAATTTACGTTATACCTACTATCCTTGTTTAATCATTGTTACTGCAAAGCATACATAGTCGCTTAGCGACAAAATCATAGAATTTATGTTTCGATGTTTTAAAAACGTAAGAGTGCAAATAAGCTAATACACACTGGTAACCTTTTACATTCGACAAACTTACTATAATGAAATCTTTAATAATAATAAATGTATGTTCGAAAAAGCAAATTAATTTATATTGTGTTTACAGAATTTAAATAACTAATAAGTATAGGATGGCAATACTTACATCCTTTGTCATTCGGCCATGTCCATCAAGATCATAGAGGGTGAAGGAGAACTGTAGGGGCTGCTGTTTGCTCGGCTCTGGGTGCTTAAGTTCCACGTCACAAGTTAGCTCCTGGAATGAACATGAGATAATTTATTTAAAAACAATTGAAACAATAAGTAATAGACTTTTAAGTTTAAGACGTCCTGTCAAAGTACATTTTTTTTATTACACATGCAGATATATAAATTTTATTATGGAATACACATGCCTTCTTTTGTAAAAAATAATACTTCGGTACAGACGCTTTATTTTGCAAACGATTAGTTTCAATCAGTTAAAAAAATTCCTTCAATTACAACTGTATTTATTGTATTTGAGCATTATTTAAGCTAAAATTAAATTCGAAAGACAAACTTATTATCTAGTTCGTTACATTTTAAATATCCAGCCAACAAATAAATATTAATTAAGCACGGCCTGAGCAGTGTCCTATCCATATTTACTGTTCATTAGATTATTTCAAGTGCCGTAAATATACTATTGCGAGGAACAATTTTAGTAATGGCGTATAACTGTAATAATAGGCATAATTTTAAATTTATAAACTTTTCGGTAAGTCGCGTGTGGGCGTTCAACTAGCAGAGATAACGAGCGGCGACGTGCGTGTGGTGGCCGTCGAGGGCCGGCGCCGTTATCTCGCCGTCTAAAGGAAACTAGTCAGGCCTCTACCGATCTCGGAGATTACTACAACAAAGGCGCCGCTCGCCAGACTGATACCACACAAATAGATGATTCATCCCAATATTCAACACAGCAGTCTACAGTTACAAGTTCGCTTCAATGGACCGTAGACGCCGTACGTCATGTTGACTACGCGTATAGTCTAATAATAACAAGAGATAAACATGTCAAATAAAACGTAATTGTTTCCGTTAAGAGGACGGTACGCAGAGCGCACGTACCTAGCCACCTAAACCTGTTCTATCTCGCAAAGGTAGCTTCTACATTACCTGGAAGAACAAGCGCTATAAACGCGCTAGTCTTTAGGCATTTATTTTTCTCGAGTTTTACTACCTAGCTACAATGAGAATGCTACTCCGTGCCACGCCAATAGAACGTACATCCGGCCGCATGACGCAAATCACTACGAGTCCATCGTGAAACCAGTACGTTGTTTAGATCAATACGTAGGTAGAGAACGACTGACTTTATAGTGAGTTTAACCCAATGAACGTAATGCCTTTTATTTTATTGCTAAAGAGCTAATTTAAGGAAAAAATTCATTTTTATTTCAACCCAATCAGATGATATCTAAAACTGTAAACATACCTCGAATCTTAGTCTAGGGTGTTTATCATCATTAACTTCTATTGGTGGGTGCGGCGAAGGCGGTCTCTTGGAGTAGGTCTCGTGCGAGAGCCGGGTGGACACTGGCGGAGGCATGGCCGGCTGCAGCAGCGCTCTCGCATCGCTAGGCAACAGGTCTGGGGGCGCGGAGCACTGCGACGACGTTCTTCCCACCAATTCCTCAGTGTCAGTTCGCTCGCTTTCCGTGCCAACTGAAACAACCATTACCTTGTTGTATACATAGTTTAACAATTGTAATAAATACAGTGTTATGTTAAAAACAAATTTAAGTACCTGTTAATTTAAAAAAATTAGGCTGACTATAGTCACAGTTCGGTGTTTACGTAACATCACAACTGTAATGCCCGAAGATAAGGGAAAGCAGTATAGTGCACTCGCACGTTTCATTGGTTATTTCTACGTTACGTGCCACTATGGAACAGATGATGAGCCTGTTACCATGCACCGGGCTGATTACAGGTTTGATTAAGATTATTTCGGCTTAAGGGTCGGAAAAAAAATTTCTTCTCCATAAATATATACAATGACAGTGCTGATGAATGCAGATTCCGGGAATACGATGTCACTTACGATGACTAAATAGGCCAGAGATTGGCTGTTAGAGAGTCAGAGGTCTCAGAGACCGTAAGCAAGCCAGGTTTGTAAGGATAGCCTCTGTCCGCCTACTCTGTTAGCGATTTGTCGAGAAAAGACAATAATGCTAATAACTTACACATCAAAAACTATTAAGTTGGTGCTTATGTACTACAAAAAAATGTGTTCACTTTAATGCCATTACTACCTAACGTAATATGTAAATGTATATATGTGTTATATATTATTATGTTAGTATGTTACTATTGTCAAGTATACTTTGTTGGCGGAATCGACTTGTTTACAATGTCACTATCAGATCTATGGAAGTAATGGGCTACTCCGTGCATACTGATGTAACCACTAACTTCATTTACATTTCATTTGAGTTTTCATTACGTTATATTTAAGCTTATACATAAATAAATATGGGTAAGTCAATGTACGTTTATAAAAACACTGATTAGAAAGCAATACTTTCACTTTGGGGTTTCGAAATCGTTCAAATACTCTCCCCAACAACAATTTAATAACACGCGGCGTATTTCCATTTGGGGATGTTTTATTCTGTATTGATTTGTTCGTTGATTGAGGGCGCAAGCATACTTATCCGCCACATTCCCAAACACGACTCAATTTCTTCGTAATATCGAGTTTGGTTTTGTTAATATTGGAATATCGATAGAATTGAGATCAGTGTTGAGATGTCTTAGGATTACAGAATGAAATATGTATAGTACAGTAAGCATAATATAGCAGTGGAGCCTTTTGTAACTTAGACTTCCGAATACATAATTATATGACACAATTGAGACTAAAAAAGAATAATTATTATTTAAAACAATATTTTTATAATGATGCAAAGATAAATTGAAAAAAACCGAATAGTATTTTCGTTCGTAATAGATATGAATTCTCCGTTCAGCGTAAATATTATCCATGCAATAATCAAATAACTTACGTCCGTACCATCACTACTTCGCTATAGATTGCCCAACAAAAATATAGCTGCTATACAGCTACATACAGATGACGAAAGAGGGATTCTTAAAATAAAAAACGAGTTTAAGGCCCACGTGGTGGAGCCCACGGGCGAAAAGGCTCGCTATATAATTGTAAATAATAAGAAACGGCATCGGCAAATCTCAAAAGGATTTTCTAAAGCGAGCGGCCGGTGTAAGACACGGCGAGCGCTGCCACGTTTCCTGGAAGGCCTTGAAAGCGGACCGACCCATGCTTATTGCCAGGGGCCTGCCTGCCGTCCACATCTGCCGCTAATTTTACTTTTGGAAAAAAAGGTTCCTTATACGTTTGATTCCACGCCTAACAGAAGCTCGACCCACCGTATAGTAAGAAATTACCGTGAATTCAACTGCATTTTTAAAATGAGAACTTATGCTAGCTTAATTTGGAAATAAATCTAAAATCATGATTGAATGTTTGTAGATCACTAATCTTATTGAACAAAAAGATCCTTTACAGCAATGTATAAAATATTTTTCGTAAATGTTTATATGCCTTTTATAATTATTTTTTAGTTATTAATTTAAATAAGTTTTTCGATAATGTCAAACGGACCAACCAAAAACACTTCACACAAAATTAGAACAAAAACAAATTTGTTCTGAAACTTGCCAAAATTCGGTCTTGTTGACGAATGTATCCAGACGAAATAAATACGATGAACGACTCTTAAAACATTCCGGAGACAAATGCATGTTCAACGTACCGCAGATGGAATTCGGAATGTATTTTCGAATGGATTTAATTTCGAAAAGACGCAAACCAGAGAGCCCGCATGCCGTAATGTGAGTATAGTACCTCTATAAAACTGTTTGCTGTCTCTATAATAAAAGTACCATAGAACCAATTCCAGGAAAGTAAAAATATTACGCTCGTAACCATAATGTCAGTCGCAGCTGAAGGTATAAGAATTTACCAGTATTTTTTTGGCATTTGGCATAATAATGGTGAGTAAACGTAGAGTTTAGTGTATCCGTGGTATATACTTGTACTGTTCAGGTACGAATTTCTAGGCCATTAGCCTTAGTCGAATGACAGGCAAGACTGGATATAGCTTGACCCATACACCAACTATCTCTTACTGCGACCCTACAAAGTATTTTACCTTGTTGTCTTAGGGAATACATTTCAAACCAATGCAATAAATGCAGTGACATTAACCTCGTGGGGAATCGATCCTCGCACAGCTACTTGTGGTTTCTAACTTGTAAGATAATGAATGTAAAGAGCTGATAAAGCAGACCAGAAGTGATTTTTCACCAACAACAGCCGTTTTATGGTTTATCCGCAAATGTTTATGTTTTGTTTTCTTTGATACTTAAATCCCACAGAAAACACATTTGCATTTTAATGACTTTTCTAAGACTCAGCTCGTTAACTTTAAAAGGTGTCTTCGATAACCATAAGCTCACGTAATGTAAGGTAACAGCTTTTAACCGCCATTAGCAACGAACATTTTAGTTTATCTGTATAACGAAAGGATTTGGTTCCACGTTTTCCAGGCATTCAGCCGAGGAATGGAATATTATGCCAATATCTCTATTTCCAAACACATATACATTTAAAGTAAGCATGAATGGACTTAGACATGCTTAGTCCATCCCAAATCAAATCTGCTCTTTCCATCAAGCGCGATCCAGGCCAAATGAAAAAATATTCTTCATCCCTATAATCCTAGAGTTATCCTCTTACTATCATTCTAATTTTAAAATATAATTATTATAATGTGAAAAATATCGTGCACAATAATATGTGCAAATAAAAATCGTCGATTCTTGGTGTACAATAAAATTATATTATTTATACAAACTAGAAAATAGGGAACGAAATATTTTTCAATACTTTTAACCTTGACCTTGAATAGGTAGTCACGTAGTATTTACGTATTACGCAATAGGTAACAATAGAATACAGCCATGACAACTACGACCATATGTATTACATTTAAGTTCGCACGAGGAGCATAAAGCTGAGACGAATTACAAATAAATCTTTGTATGTCTAAGAGTTTCATTATTAGTTACTATCATTTTATTATCATACTATCATTTTATTAAATAACGCAAAAAGCATAATCCCAAATATCTCTACCTAAAGGATTTTATATGCTTCTTCATTAATATGGTAAGTAATGCCAGATTGCGATTTCATTATTCACTCGACAAACATAAAAATATGTTCGTCAATGAATATAGCACACAGTAATAACGCGTAAGTCGACTCTGCTATTTGAGTATAGAACGCTGTAGTGTTGTTAGTGGTAGCCCGTTACTATGACGATACCGTACGTCCCCGCTTGCGGCTCACGGGCCGACCCTCGCATTCTTTTGCATTGATTTAATTACGTAATGCGTACTTTTATGTGCCTATTTCTACTTTGGTGATTATATTGGTAAATATTGCACCTTTATTGCTTACGTTGTGCTATAATGACATACTAACGTAACAACACAAGTGTTTTTTCCTAATTTAAATTTATTCCTAATTTAATACATAGTTATTTGAAGAAAGACAAACTTCGAAACTACTTACATATATACTAGTCATAATTAGATTTATTATTAGGTATTATGTCGTCACTCTAGGTTTACGGGGTAGGTACGGAGTACGAAGTGCCATCTCTATCGTTGCAGATCTGACGTTTATCATTTTATTATAAAAATTGTTCAATACGTTCATCCATTCATGAAGAAAAATAACATGAACGCTGTGAAGTGAATTAGTAATTTACTCTCGCATAACCCTTTGTTTATTTACAAGTGTGCAGTCAATGGGCACACGTAATGTAATCAGAGTGCTCAGGCATAGTAACTATTAATTACATTCTTATCATGTTTACATTTGTCTTTTTTCTATCGCACATGCATTTGTTGTACAGAACGAAAACTTGAGATGGCCACGAACGTAACATCATATAATTGTTATGTATATGAAAAATTTATAATGAAACACACCTGTGTACTATTTAGACTAACAATAACACAAATAGTCTTCTGTTTTATGTATATTATATTAAAATATTATACTGTTGCGTTGCGGTCCGCGTCTTTGGATTCAACACAAAATAAAATAAGGAAGTGTTACTGAATGTTGCTGTTTTCAGTTATTTGGCTTAAGAGTACGGATATATTTCATTTGAGTACGTTTAAAGATATGTTACTTAGGTGTAGGTACGTATATTAATGTTAGTGCGCAACTGCCTTGAACATAGCTAAATCAATATCTCTAAAAAAAGAAACATAGTTAATCCTTGTCACAAATTACAAGTGCTAAAAATACGATTAAAGTGATTTTTCATTCCCTATGATTACATTTAATCCAACGCAAGTCGCCCGCCGCTGTATTAAAAAGATAATGAACTCATGATTAATGAGTATTTCTTGAAGTGGAATTCTAATTTGTAGATCAAAATGAATTATAATTTAAAATCCATACATCATAAACGCGCAATTGCCGCAAACTATGAAGTAATAATATCATTTGAATTTTCTGTTCCTACGTGAAGAGAACATAATGAGAATGTCATTTCATACTACTGATCTATCTGTAGTTAAGTATGCAGCAACAAAGGCCAGTATAACTTCTTTGTATCCACCGCTTAGTACAAAATTTCAGGGTACCCCATACACATGTATATATACCACGTATATGAGAAAAGAGAACTTAAGCTGAGGGGCGGAAAGTTCTTTGATGTCAAATAAAAGGTATCATTGTCTCTGGTTCGGCGACGCGCTTTCAACTTTTCTCTTTGAAGTTAATCAAATGAGCGCCGCCACTCGGTTTGCTTCTAATTATGTAGACGTATCAATTCACGAAAAGCCATTCAGTAGTCTCTATAAATACTGGCATAAGAATGAAAACTAGTTGAATTTAGCGTTCACATGAGACCTAACAACACACTCCTAGTTTGACATGTGTACGTGTAAGTTGAAACGAAAAATGTTATATCGTCTTTATAATTGAAGTGTTCCACGTACATTTTGTAACTAAATAGAACAAGATCAAAGAAATCTCGGTCCACTTTGAAGCAGTATTTGGTGAAGCTGTGTTACAAATACGCCGCCGGTCTATTTCATGTTTTTTGACGTAGTTTGGTAAGTGTACAGTATATAAATTGAGTTTGGTATGTATAGAGAGAGTAGAATGATAAAAAATGTAATACATATCTGTCACTTTATTTACCGTCCAATGCTTTTGTATTTGAAATACATTCAAAAAAATATTGACTTACTTGATTTCGTCTAAGTATTTAGGATTTTTTCTATATAAAACAAAAGTGAGAATAATGTAAATAACATATTTTTTTATATGTCAACGAACTTTACATAATATTGCGATATTTTTTCTAACGTATGAGCATAAAACAGATCTAGTCTGTACCCATAAATAATAAAAGTCTTTAGTACGTTTCCTTATATTTCGAAAGTAGATTGTGTGTTATTTTTATTTTCAGCGTTATTTACGTTGGCATGTGTATTTCAAAATAGTTGAATACATATTTATATACAAATATGTACAGTCTGATCTCAAGTATTCGATAGTTAAGACGACTATTAAAAAAGAGGACATAATCTAAGAATAAAACATTTTTTACCCTGTGCTTATTTTGCTAGCAATGGCTTTGCCGTATTATCCTATATTTCCAATACTTTAATTAGTTTCAATATTCACTTACTGCTAAATTTTTTATATCCATTTCTGAATTTGTTGCGCCACCACTTAACGAAGTGGTGCGCCATGGGGGCGTCCGCGGCGGGTGCCGAAGCTCTGAGCGTTTCGTAGCACGTCATGCGCTGCGCTCACGCACGCATCACGTACACTTCAAAAAGGCCGCTGGTTTGTTATTTCACTGATCACGATCCAAGGGCACCACCACGGTAACCATTCACAGCACTAAACAAATAAGTTTATATTGTCAATAAGAGTACAGACCCCGTGACCCAGTTGTCCGCGTGAATGTCGGTCGCGAGGCGTGCGCGTACAACCGTCCTGTACGCGTGCCGTCAAGTGACTGACTGATGGATGGAAGAGAAGAAGGGAAGGGGCGAGCGCGGGATCGTAGATCGTACGGCAGCCGACGCGACAGAAGAGCGCCTCGGCTCGCTTCGAGGTTGCTCTTTCATTGAAAAAGTTGGGCGCACAAAGATGTGTACCTACAATTAGTTTACCTAAACTAATTGTTAAATTTGATTTCCGTACAAACACAACTGTTACGTTGACAGTTCTTTTATGTTACTATTTTACTGTTAGAAATATAAATTAGGTAACAAACCATGATTTAAAACAACATGAGTTTTTGGTTTAATTGAAAGAAACACTCGATCCTTATATAAAATATATAAATATATAAGGTATAGGTACTCTTACTTAATTGTATTTTATGATGGCATAATGAAATAAAAAATCACATTGATTCATGATACAATATGAAGTAATAC
>DWDU01004077.1:0-11072 GCA_018245575.1 Jemadia suekentonmiller
GGATATGTATAATAAATAATGGAAGCGTAATACTTATCTGGCTATCTCTTCGGAGATTAGAGACGTGATGTTAGGTTTATTACGTACAATAAATATCGCGAGACATCTTATTTTTTTCTAACGTACGTACAGTATATTATTGAACCCTAATGCCTCTACAGGTTCACCGTTTTTGGCCTGGAATTACAAGGGTTCGGGAGGGATGGGAGCGACCCTCAGCACCGGACCGAAAACTCCAGCTCCCGATTTAAGGGATGGTAAGGGCTGTGCGACCGATCCGTGAACGCCTGTGAGCCTCAGACCTAGGTGCGTATTAACATAAAGGGCACTTTACGACGTGTGGCGACTGTCAGACATGTGACAACGCAGCGTCCTCCCCCCCACAGGGCGGTGTGTAGCAAACGTTATTGTGCTGTGTGTGGAAGGGTGACCAATGCTGCGGCGTTTTAATTCCCAATGTTATCTAATTGTCCGGGAAATCTGTATGTCTCCTCCTGTAAGAAGTTGTTAGCTCTATTGACACAGTTAATAAACTATACATGTATAGAAATATATACTTACTTATGTTTATATTATTTATATCATTACTTCTAAACGCAGAACAAATAAGTACTCATCACGCAAATATTTGTCTTAAGCGAGAATCGAACCCACGACCGCCGGCTCAGCAGTCGGACTCACCAGCCTTTACACCAACGGCCAAGTCATCATGTTATTATAACAAAACACTTTAATGATTCATAACACAATCTCCGACGCGTCCGTGACGCACGTATACCTATGTCTCGCCATCATATGAGAAATATTCCATTTCCACAACACAAGCGCTGATGTGTATGTATTATAGGAATTATTTCCATACATCTTTATCCACTCATAAAAATTCTTATGACTCGTTGACAATAAACCATTAAAGAAAATATAATTGCTACAATTCATTCATAACTAATCGTGTACCTACATACGGGCGCGCGTAGAGTACGTAAGCACGTGGTCTGTGTGACGAACAATCATTTACAATAGGGTTGCCAACCCTAAATTTCAAAACTACGTTTTAAATATGTGGCAATAGTTAAATTAATACGTAGTACGAATAGGTTAAATCAAATTCAAGTAATAAAAATAATTATAGATCAATATATCTTATGTAAGGATGGCAAAAGTAGCGAGCGAATGATAAAATGTAACTTTAAAAAACTTAGGACGATGCTTACATTCGATACAGGACACTACAAAAGCCAGGACGTGTCCCGCAAATACAGAACGTGTGGCAACACTAATTTACACTTACTATATAAAAGGTACATAATATATAAGAAACAAGATTTACCTATCGCATCATATTTCTAAGAAACCGAAACCAATTAAAATTTTCTAAGTACTCGTAAGACAGATTTGTTCACAAACACACTTATTTAATTCAATTTGTTTTGTCGTCGAACTGTGATAACGTCAGGTCTATTACTGAGCATTAATATTAGATGTGCGTGACCTTGGGTTAGTTGCAAATCGTAACAGCGAACGATATCATACATGGAAACTCTGGAAACTATTCTACAGTAATGGAAGTAACGTTCAACCCTGTACCGATTGATCAAACAAAATCGTGCCCTATGCTGTGTTGGCGAACTAAAACTAACATATTAAACAGAATCATAGAAATAATATTAACTACTCTATTATAACAATATTAATATGACGACATTACGACTTATACCCGAAGAGGTAGGCAAAGGGGTGTATTACTATTTTTACCTACTAGTTATGATTAGGTGCAACTATGGAATAAGAGGGTGCGCCTATTGTCAATCAAATATTACAATATTTTTTATCGTCCCACTGTTTAATACGGTTCTTCCTTCAAAATATGGAGGATTTCCATAGCCTATCAAGTTGGTCAAAGGCGTATTACTTGACTTCAGAATTCTCAAGAAAACATTCCCGATAATTCTAGATAAACAAGTCATTAAATTGGAGAAAACATATCTGTGTCAAAAGCTTATTACAACTTCAATTGTATGTTAGTTAGAGATATTCAAGGCCATAAGCGCCTATTATTTAATATAACACAACACCACGCCTGTATTTCCCTAAAGGGGTGCAGAAAAATGAAGTTCTCCTACTAGCAACCAGCCAAGTTATGCGTCCCGTTGAATAGAGTAAGCCTATACTACTATAGTACTATTGTTATACACAAGGCCTGACTCCAAGCTACTGCCGGGAATGTGAAGTATGTTTAATATAGATATATAATATTCGAATATGCTACTGGGCGTTTTAGGTGAGTTTAAAAAAACATAATTTAACGCCTGTAATTCCCGAAGAGGAAGACAGAGGAGTGTAGTACACTCCCACGATTTACCAGTTATGTGAGTTTAATATATCTATATATTACGCAGCTACCGTCAATATTTCATAAGTTCAAAGGTGCACGGTACACGCCAATATAATTCATATTAAAGGGGAAAGTGGCATTTATTTATTTACGATCTGTCGCATGACACTACTGAACAAGACGAAGCGCTATTACAAATATTTACAAGTTATGACTCACACACTCTAATCACACTTATGTCGAGAATAAGAAAAAAGAGGACAGGAAAAACAACCTTCCCGCGAGTTAAGTGGCGAGTGCATGCCACGTATTATATCATCGGACAAGAGGTTTCACTGCGTTGTTAAACAGAATTACGTTGCGCAACTAGATGCTCACTATCTTCGCGTCGAGTTTTCACTTCCTCGATATTCTATAAAATTCAGCCAACAAAGCCTTGTGAGTATGCTAATGTAGACAATCAGCATATGTCTATATAATAATGTGTAAACACCACTTCATTACACATATTATGCTACATGTGTCATCCTTCGTACTGGCTTTTCTGTGAAGAATAATCAACAAATACCAAAAACTCTTTCATCTTACTCGTATATTCGATGAAGCGTATAACATAAGGGATGAAAAGTGGAAGTATTGCAATCTCCTACCTACCCCATCGGGGAAATAGGCGTGATGTTACGAAAACGGCACAATAATATGAAAATGCCCCAACATACAAACAACACGCTGTGTCCAGTTGATAAGGTAAGATTAAATAATTTTCCTCATTCTGCGTTACGTCTGCGTCTACACATTTTCGGTTGTTCGCGTCGAACATTTCGGGGTTACTTAACACATGAGCACCTCATGTACTTGTGCGTTCCGTCGAATTAACAAATCAGTCACTGTCCATCTGCGGACACCGGCGTTTATAACAGCGCGGTCAGGGGGTCATCGACTGATTCCCAATCGCTATGACATCAGCCTCACTACTTAGGATTACAAAATACTTACTCTCGCTCACGTAACGCTTCACGGTAATGTTTCGATAAATTTTGTAACGTCACAATAACCTGATACCTACATGTATTGTTGTGTGGATTGTGCACGATCCGCAACGATGTTTTTTCGACTGTACAATACTGTGCATACTACACAACCGTGTACGGATTGTCAAAGGCAGATAAAACATGCAATCGTGGCGTATAAGGTCATTGTTAAGGAAGTCTAACAATTAATTCATAATAGTTAGAAATGCAGAAGTCACATTATGACGATGTTATCGCAAACGCGCCCGACAATATTTTGACTCATAATTATTTAAACATTAAACAGAATCAATACGGATATTGCGCATAGAGCCTAAATGTTCAAGTGACAAGACACTTGGAACACGTCGCCTCGCAATTCTCAATTATAATGGCTGTATTTTTAACAAGATCATGCACTGTAATTATTGTTATTTGTTATAAACATGCTTGCATAAGCGCGGTCATTAATATATTTGAACTTTGAACTCACGTGCATAACATTACGCTCTCGTGAGAAAAATTATTCGTTTATTTGATTTTGAAGCAATTAAAAATACATACATAGGTATATTCGTTTTAATGATGATCGCTCATACTCATGTAAGTCAATCATAATTATTGCGAGATTATAAAATTACAAAACCATTTGTTAGTTGAACCTATTTGAGTGTTGGCAACACTTCACACAGTACACTGGAGTATAACTAATGTGTAACTAAAATTTTGCAAAGAAACGCACATATTTACTTTAACAGAGCGACAGGCTCTTAGCTAAGCACTGCACAGATCATTAATTGTGCAAACAGAACACCATTTGAGGTAAAACATAAGTAAAATTGTTGTGTTTAGCTTCCCAAATGGCATGTTTTGAATTAATACTAGCAACACAGCTTAACATTTTAAATCATACCAGGACACCAAGTGCTAAATAAATACAACTTATCCCGCACGGATTGGAACCCAAGACCCTCTACACGCTAGTTACAATGACCAGAGCGAGCAACAGGTCTTCTTCAAATCAATGTTTAATGGTAACTAGCTAACGTTCAAGTTTATAGGCATATTGACATTATGTCTACGTGTCATTATAAATTTTAACAGAGGTCATTAAATAGTTTATGTATTTGTAAAATGAACAATGTTTCTTGGTTTAATGTGACGAAATACTACAAACATACTTTACAAATTACCTTATAATGTAACATCACGCCTGTAAACTGCGAACATGTGGACTGAAAGGTGTAGTATAGGAGTCTAGTTAACACCCACTCGAGCAACGAGACTTTTAATTATTAATTTTTCCACATAATGTACATATATATTACCTTTACATAATTGTCTGAGCTGTTTCCTCAATGTTGTGTAGCTTTAAAACCAAGCCAGCACGAACTGCGACTGTTGGAAAATTACTTGCATACTGAACAAAATAGCGGCTAAGTTAGAAATGCTAACGTACCTCTACCTAGTACCTCGAACTGAGAATTATAATACAATATGTTATATTAATGCATAGGTCGGGTAAAACAGAAATTATGTCCCCTTTAAGACCAGTTTAATGTATCGATATAGTGCAGGCACTGCTAAAGATTATATAGCGCATTAAATAAATTCACTTTAGGCCCAAATTAAACTTGGCTGAAAATCTATAATAAATTAAAATAATTAAAAAATAATATATACTGATCCATTAGGCTTCGATTCTCGTGTATTATTTACGTATGTATATTAAAGATAAAACTAATATATATTTCATTGTAGATATATGTAAACAAATGGCATTCAATGAAATGACTGTATTTGATAAAAAAAAATACATAACGCCTGTATCTCCCCGGAGAGGTAGGCAGAGGTGTATAACGCACTTCCACAATTCACCGATTACGTTATATATAACCGGTGAAACGTGGGTGTGTACTACACTCTTCTGCCTACCTCTTCGGGGATAATAGGCGTGATTATGATGTTACGTTAAACCTACGTCCCTCTATGGAATGGAAAGTAAGCTTATTGCTATACACCGAGCACATTTGTGTTTCTGGATTTCTAAACTCCGAGTTACTACTGAGAATTTTAAGTTAGTAAAACCCCATAACATTTTGCCCGACCTGGAGACCAATCCAGGACCTCTTGATAAGCTATCGCTCATGTACCAATTACATCAACGACGCATTAAATAAATCAAAGTAATAATCCTACTTACAGTACATATTTAAGTTTCAGTCGTGCGACTATTAAATTTATTCTGTTTGTGAAGTGGGAACATTACAAATATTTTTTAAAACAATTTTGATTGGATTTGGCTTCATTAAAATAAATACTAAATACGTTTCGATATGCAGGTAGGTACGTCAAATTAGTTAAATTTAATTTTGCCTTTATATTTTTCTAAACAAATTATGTCTTTAGCCCTCTTTATCTTGAGCAGACCCGTATCCAACAGTAGAACGATAAAATAGTCTATGTGATGATATATAGGTATTCATGGATAAAACGAAACTTATATCTCGTAAGTAACGACGAACATATACAAATTTAAGCAAAGTTGATGTCCTAGCTTCAAGGCATCAAAGTTACAAGAAATATAATCATAGAATTTAAAAAATAATCAATCCATTCTCTTTGGCAATGGTTACAAATTGTGTCTTCAATGACTCGTAAAATCTCGTGGCTCTCTCTCGGTACCATATTGTGAAATATCTTTTCAGGGTTACCACATGTTTGTTTTAAATATCGCGGCGTCTGTATTAAAAATACCCATTTCATAAATCATATTAGGATTTTATTTTAGAATTGTGTACCACATCAATTTGTAACACGTCGCGTCATTCAATTTGCAATGATTTTTTTATAATAATAAATGAACTGGAAAAGCGTACCAACATTCATGCTTTGGTTATTTGAGAATTTATTCGAACAGGTTCTCTTTGGCTAGGTTTAGTAAACACCATGAAATAAAACAACCATTGCAATTGGTATCGCTTTAAACGTAGGTACCGTTAAAATTAATTTTTCTCAAGTTATATTCATATATTTTTAAAGCAGTTTACAGAACACCTTTGATCAAAGATAATTAGTAGTCAGATATTACAAGTAGGTATTGAAAAGATTTCGTGACGTCTAAACGATAAACTTAAGGAATATTAAACAATAATTAATGCTACGTCTTGCCTGGCTTGGTACATAAACTTCATAATTAATGAATAAGACTCACGCCGATTCAGTTTGATATAGTCTCATTTACGGATTTCCGCCACATTGTAATCTTCTTTTTTAAAGTCACAGCCCTGCTTCCACGTAATCCACCAGCCATAATGCTCATTTACTTTCAAACTATCATTAACCCAACTATGTTTACTTAGCTCCCGGTTACTATTTAATGTAACAGAGTAATGATTTTTTTTCATTACTCCCTATTCTTTATCTAATAAAAAGAAAACTAACAAAATCATAGGTATTAGGGTATTTCAAAAATATGCTTAAAAATATAAATAAAAAATATGCTTTAAAAAATATATAATTTTATCGCAAAAAAGAAAAAAGAGCTTAATAAAAGCAATTTATTTTAGGTATATTGAAAACAGATCATAAATCACTAGAAATGTAACACTAACATATAATTAAGTATTATCACCATATTATACAAGTAAATTGGACGTTAACGTAACTGTTGAAACAGAAGTGCGTTATATTCCTCTACCTACCTCTACAAGGATTACATGATGACGGGTGTGATAGTAAGTAGGTTTACGACAAATATCATTAATTTTCAAAAGAAATATTTCAGAAGGAAAGAAAAAGGAACATTTTACATCCAGAGCAACGCTCCGTAATTTGGTCCCACGTGCTCCGTTCTACCATCAAACGACTAGACGTGCGGCAGGGCAGCATTCATAACATATAAACACCCCTGAACAGGACGAAACGGTTCGCTATGTCGTTTTTGCTACAGAGTACGAAGTGGAATTCCTCGCGGGCATCTATTTTTCCCGATTCGTACAACCTGGAATTTTTAAAGATAAGAGCAAATAGGCACTTCCTAAGTAAGCGTGTCACATGCGTGGTATAACAGTAAAACGGGAGCCAATTGCTAAATGAAAAAATAAATCCCATTTTCTGGTATCTTTTACACTCCGAGCTTTTACGCAAGAGCTACAGGTACGTCTGGGCTCCAACCAACGTTAAACAAAAACTCAACACAATGTATTACATGAAAATTTTAGACAATAAATTAAAAAATATCACAGCTCTAAGTTCAAAGAATAAATGTATTGGCGTGTTAGGTAGCTACATAAATAGTCAAGAAGAACCAGTTAAAATACTATAAAAAAAACCTTTTTACGGCTATTTTCTACAATTTTATATAAGCTATTCTATAGTTACAATAAGGGCTGGTCAAATCCTTAATTCCCTACGAGTATACCCTCATTCCATGGGACGTATAATATAGCTGCTGAAAGTGCGAGTACCACGCTACACTTCCTACCCCTTCGGGGAAATACAAGCGAGATGTTATATCACGTAAACATTGAAGTAAAACTGAGGTACACCCACGAGGTGTGTTCAGACGTACTCGAAACCTAGTTATAACATCAAATGGCTTGTTAAAGTTAAGTTTAATTACGGGTCAGGTGATTACGTTTTAAGATTGTTCGGCCACTAAATCCTCGTTTAATCTGTGGATATCCATTCAAGTCAAAGCTGTATTTTCTACGCAGGTGTCGTTAAGGAAACATAATTAATTTTGTAATGCCAATGCCTAATCACTAGATCATTATTTGTAATTACCGTGTAATGAGCTTATCCTCATATTATTGTTCACACTGACATAAACGTCACAGTACTTGAAAACAAAAAATATATTTAATAGTAGTGTATAATAAAATTTAATTCGTACTCCATTGTACATTTTTATATGTTTTACAAATACTTTTTAATTTTATTATATACATGTAATAAATAAAGGCTTAAAAGCATGTAAATATGAATGGAGGTATGTATCAATGCATGTTGTACCTACGCAATACCTTTCTGAATTTGAATTTAAAAAAAGAAGTCACGCTAGAAACGCTCACAGAAAGTTTGTTGGACAACATTAAAATTGCCATCCTTGAAGACCGTTTTGAAATAATATAACGAGTAGTAAGTGGATAGAGGATCTAGAATACACGACCTCTGCTTGATCGATTAATATGTAAATTTTAATATTTATTATGCTGCGACTAGTTCTGATATCACCCGAGCTTCGTGTGTATCAAAGCTTAAAATAAATGTATCTTCTAAATATTTATAGGACTGTTTGACTTTCATTTGAACTGATCGAGTTTAGAAACATCTTTTAATATTTATGTTTCACTTATGCGTACTGTTATGGTTACATGTATAGGTACTCCTTGTTACTTCCTTACTTTCCACATTAAATAATAGAATGAAGATGTCGAGCGACCAACCCTTCTTTAATCATCCTGTTGTTGGTTTCGTAGTTTTTAGACAATATATGTACTTAGGTATCTCTAACAAACATGATAATATATGAGGTGGTTCTTATATCGAATTCTCGGAATGTTATCTTAAATTCCAATATCTGGATAATTCGATGATTATCTGAACAATATCGTCAGAAGCAGACCAATTTGCGTAGGTAATTCACGATTACAGTATACCCCAGTGTAGATAATCTATTGTAAGGCTCGTATTCAATAGTGAAGCAATAAAATGAATGGGCAATATGTATTTCATATTTAATTTTATTCGTTAATAATTATTAACGCAGTTCATTCATGTAAATTATAATTTACATGAATGAACTGCCCCTGTGCATTTTTGTATACAATAGGTCGCAAGCAACACGCAATACGTTTGGTAATCTTTCAACCGATATGCACAAAATAAAAACTTTGATTTTATGATATTGTAAACAAATAACATTATACGAAACTTGTTTTCGTAAATACATGAAAAATTATTGTCAGTGGACATCTTTAATTTGTCTAGTACACAAGTCTTCTCGAAGCTACCGTGTGATACGACACCAGCAATATTTATATCGAGACAACTTTAACTTAAAGTACGGCGTCATTACTGAAGGCCGTTGCTAATACGAATTATTATAAATATTATACCAAAAATCGTAAAGCTCTGGAATATCGCCGCTCGTTCTGTATATCAGTGCCATGTTACATCGTAATAATGTACGGGGAAGTGCATATTATGACAGATCGTGATGACATCTCTCAAGTACCTACTTGTTTACGAAAACAGTGTTAAGGAAATATCAACCTTAAATTAAACAAAAAAACGAAGTTACTTACACTAAGTTTCTTAGGTAGCAACCAGTGATAGCGTAATGTTTTGAAATTCAGCCTCTCACTCCGAAGACCCGGGTTCAAATCATGGCGCGCACGTCTTTACAAAATGTGTTTTTTAAGGTTAAGTACCTATAACTTACTAGAACGGTGAAGGAAAATATCGTGAGGAAACCTTAGAATTTAAAAAATGATTCGTGAACTTTGTGAAGTCTGCCAATCCGCACTCGGCCGGCGTGGCAGACTATGGCCTTAACCCTGTCATTCTAAGAGATTCGTGTTCCAACAGTGAAAGCATAAAATAATCGGAAAAAACTTACTTGTATATTGTTACGCCGTTTTCCTATAGGGGTAGACAGGGATTTAAGATTTACACCTACTACGGTCCTGGCAGAATTTTCGTACATGCTTGTCTGTTGAAGGAACTCTTGACCCAGCCCCCATTAAGATTTCTACGATGAATGCTATGAGTCCACTATAATTATATATTTCTTATCGTAAATAAATACTTTACCAATAATCAACAGTAAAATACCCGACAGCACTTTGTTACAAGAATGCGTCAAGTGTAATAGCGTGTGACAATATTTGGACAGCATGATGACTAACTGCACTTGTATTTATACAAACGTAGTCTCACGCCTGTAATCTCCGAAGAAGTAGGCAGAAGCGCGTATTACACTCGCACGTTTCACCAGTTACGTGTACGTCCCGTCATGGAGTAGGTAGTGAGGTCGACCCTATTGACATACACCAGGCACAATTTCTAACTCGCAGCCGCTATTAGGAATTTGTACTGAAAAATGCAAATTAGAAGAATCGAATAGTAGCCGACCTAGGATTTGAACCCAGGACTTGTGAACGAATAGTCGCGCTTGCAACGCAGTCAAGAACTTAGTGGTCAGTGCTTACAGTGAGTCCTATAACTATTAAACATTACGTATCTAATACTCATGTCTAAATAATAATTACTACTAATTAATGTTACTTATAGTAACAATTAACAGACTTATTGTCACGAACTTCAATTATGTCGGTGGTAGAAATTACCATAAAACTTCTATATCGCCATATGTATATTCATTATTACATTAGTATCTTAGGATACCGAGTATCTACTTTTCTCGGTTCGCCAACGCCCGCTAAACAAAAAAGAGCATTTGCGACTGCTGCCTGTATGTATATAGTACTTCATTCACAGGAAAATGTTTGGTTTCACTTCAACGTAATAATATATAGTCAAAAAGGCGTCTTACATCTGCGGTAAAACTATATAACTATATAGAATGGTAACGTCGATGGACGCAGTCGCCGAAGGAGGCCAAGACTCACCTTCCACATCTTCATCAGATACTGACCGATGGGGGAGTCAAAAGTCTCCGAAACCGGCGTGCATGTATGAAGAGAGTGATGAATGTAGAA
>DWDU01004078.1:0-11070 GCA_018245575.1 Jemadia suekentonmiller
TTTTTATGCAAAATTTTGCTTCTCATTACTACGATAATGTGTATAAAAATGGGGAAGTGTTTGCGTTTAATTAAACCGTTGTCGCGGCTCAGCGTCCGCTGTCGGACGAGTGGGCGCCTGTCGTAGGACGGCGAGGGGTGCGGTGACGTCACGTGCCACCCGCCAGCAACAGGTGTCACCGCTCGCGTGACGTCACCGCGCCCCCACTTACCCCCTTGCCACCCGACGTCCCGCGACGTTCTTCTCAGATATGCCAGTAAATGGGCAACTTCACTACATGTTCAACAGTGAATTGGTACTAACCGTTTGCTTTTCAAAATTGAGCATCCCCATTCCTATAATTAATATTAATGCCATCTTGATGTCTCGACTTTATTTCACGACCTTGTTGCTTATGTTTTCGACGAATTAATAATTTCAGTAATGCAATATTTTCATGTGACTTTATCGTTGTATATGAGATAGATTTTTTTATGTCGCCAAAGTAATGGTAGCACCTAATCCTAATAAAAATTTGAATACTTTAAAACAGATGCATCACAATTATGTTCGTTGCATGTTTTAATGGAACGCCTTCTTTTGGTGTTCTATAGTGTCGTATGCCGTCTCCTGGCACGATAACAAGTGCACCATAAATTTAGCAATATTGCTAAGATCCCCAAATCGAGGGAAAAAGTAGATCATTCTGGTAACAAAATATGACAACATTGTTAAGTTACAAAGGCTAAAGGTATCCGCGTCGTATATTTGCAATAGAATGAGCCGTGCACAATGTTGTCTTCAAGAGGTATTTTAAAAATGCATCACGCACTTGAACAGCGTTGCTGATTGTAACTTTAATCCTACTCATTGAAAGAAATCCGACTCATGAAAGATGGCCCGTTACCAAAATTTAGAGGATACAAAAGGATTTGGTAAAGTTTAATAGTCGAGGCGACCTCTTGTAACTTCGTCAAAACACATTGATCTGAAGATTGGAAAGCACAACGAACTTACATATGGATATTGATATGACGCATGTTGTTTGTGAGAGGAAAAGTGAATGGCGGGAGATGTCCAATTTTCGAATAAAGAAAACAATTTGATGATGAGTGAGTGATGGGATCGAAGGTAATTCGGAAATAAAAATATCATAATTTTCAATTTATATGTCAGTGTATGTGACAATTGCGTCACACTGCACGATCGAAGATCTCGTGGCGTTCATTGGTCTCCTAATAGCTAATTGATGCAAATTTGCCTTAATTGGCGCTTTCCGGCCGTACATCATCTTATGCTCATTGAAATATAAAATAACATTAGAAAGCGTATAGTGTGAAGTGAAATAGAAAACTAGTTATTTAATTGAAAAAAAAAAGACAATTTTTCAATTAAAGAACTAGCACGCGCCCGCCTGTGATACGATTTTTTTTATATTTTGTAACAAATACTGTGATACTTTTATTTTACTTTCTATTCATTGGTTTGTAAGCAAATTTTATCAAATAAATGACCACATATATCGAGATACTGGCTGCGGGCTACTGGCATATAGTTAATATAATAGTATAAGTAAATCTGTGTTTTTTATGTACAAAACGTGTATCGTAAGAGGCGTGTGTGCGAGCCGACCGGCCGACCTTCGAGCCGGTTGCTCGGTCTAATGAAATGTCAGTTCCCTTTCTATCACTGGTACTGTTCTCATTTGACTGGCGGTGTGATTTTAATGAAATTTTATATTCCTTCAACGCCGGCCGATGCCCTAATTGGCATTGTAACAGTTTTGCTAGGCTGTTATAAACACGGTTATTTTACGTGTTTGTAGTAATATAATGAAACTTTCAAATGTTCGCTGATTTGCATGTGGGTACTGCTAATGTGGAAATGCAAAATCAATAAATTTTATTTAATTCGATCCTGTATGTATTTTATATTGGCCACAATGTCAGATGTTTTGTTACATGTTTGAAAATATACCAATTTTTTTATAGTCTCGTTACATCTGTTGTTTTACCCTTATAAAGTTTACGTTATTTCTGTATATATGTACATGATTGTATTCTGTATATATGTACATGATTGTATTCTGTATATATGTACATGATCGTATACACAACGTTGTATGTGGAAGATATGGACACGTTGCTACTGGTTTCTTTACGTAATTCTTTTTCATATAATATACTATATACTGTTGCAAGTGGATCGCGTTGTTCTCGGTGAAAGTGCAGTTGCGCGTTTGCTTGACGCATAAGCGGCAATGTTGTTGCGCCGAGCGGCCGCCTCGCGCCGTGTGCGCATGCGCCAGTCTGCTGTCGCCTGTAGCACACGACGTTTTCGTTCATTAAAAATAAATAAAAAATCCACATTATTTGTCAGTAGCTCAACAATAAAATAACAAAGGGGAGAAACAGGATTATTCATTGCATGCGTGGCATACCTTAAGATGGATCTGCACTTTCCACCAGGCGCGATAATGGCCTAAGACTAGTTAATCGGGTACTAAGAAAACTCAGTCGGTTTTTTACACAAAAAAAGAACCTCACTTTTGGTCTGTAAACCTTCGACAACAATAGTTTCGTATTGTTCTGGGGGTTTATTATTATAGTTGCTATTTTGATATTCCGAATAAATGTTTGTGTCAACATCAAGGAATAATAATATAAGTTAACGAATTCTGGGAATTATAACAATTGAACGCATGGTAAGCTACTACAATGGAAAACAAATGTTTCTAGGAATCCTTTATTTTAACTCTAAATATAGAACAATAAGAAACATCGTAGGCGAGCGTGAAACTGTATATCTCCGGAGCTCGTAGCCGCATGGTCCGTTTCAATCTAAACAATTTCTTACATCGCTCCATGCCGTGTTTTTATAACATCGCATTCGGACCGTAACGATATCGAATTTTCTGCGTTCTAAATAGATTGAAGGCCGCGCCACGTCACCTCTGCAGTGCAGAGCGGGCGCTTTCTTTGCACGGCCACGCCGGCTGGCCAACTAGGAAATGCTTTGCTATTTCCACTTCTGCACACTGCGCTACACTGTATCCCTTACTAGTTTTTATGTCTCATTCTTTCCTCTCCAACCGGTGGTCTTGTTGGTCCTTTCTATCTCTTTTTTTTTTATTTTCTAATTTCAAATTGTTACCGACCATTATGTACATGGAGGATGTGAAGCCTTATAGGTTTAGGGCAATGTTGTCATCTATATTTCACATTTTATGAAGCACAGATTATAATATTTTTCATTTTCCTTACCAATCACTTACAACTGATCCTAGTCATAATCGAAGTTGGTAGCTCTTTGAGCAAAATAAATCAGTCCTCGTTCGTTACGCACGGTTAAAAATGACAATAATATTTAAAAACATCTAAAAGTAAGTTCAATTATAAAAGACTGATACAATTGTCGTTTAATGTATGTCAACGAAGAGCACAATATAAACCGACTGTTCAGCAGAATAGTGACCGACCGTTCGTGCGGCCGCGACGGAAATGTTTGCTAGTAATTACATGGTCAATAGGCGGAATGGGGTGACGTTAATAATTGAAGTGACGGTCAAAGGGGTGACGACAGTACGAGTGGTAGTGCACCATTCGATCGCGGTGGTCCGTTCACCGTTCGCTTTGTCGCTCCACTGCGGAGCGATAAATTTCTAATAGAGTCGTATTTGTCGTGTGCGCGTAACCTAAATGAGAGTAATGAGTTCCGTGTGGAAAGCGTGGCGGGCCGCCGCCGCGTGCACTCCATTGTTGCATTCCGTATTCACAGCTGGAACTGCCTGCCACCACGACCACCGCCACGACCACCGCCACGACCACCGCCAGACCGCCGGCACCCTTCTAAATCCTACATTATTTATTGTCCCTGGGGTAGTAGGACTTGATAGTATCACGTCATTTTCATTCAAGGACAATAAAGATTGTGTTTACACCTAATTGCACTAAAACCGTATTGGTTCTAAAAGGAGATAGAAATGTTATTTCAAAATTCTGTTTTTTTATTAATTTATATCAATAGCATTCATTTGTTCGCTCACTTCCATTAGCACTAATTTCAGGGATATAAACTTTATGGAAATAACGATATGGATACTTGCGTTTAAAAGTAGTGTTAGATTAAATAATGAAGCTCTTTGATATCGTCCATTTGAAAATTCCCCAAATTTCACCGATACCCTACTACCTGCGTCGGAGCAAGTGAGCTCGGGTCAGTTGGGCGATCTTTATAAAAACAGCTTGTGGGAACCGATTCGATACTATAAAATGTTAAGCGAAGGCTGTGTCGTGATTGATGTTAAGTTTTCCCTTTAACTGAGCATTTGTGGTCAAAAACTCTAGACACCCCATCGCTCCCATTTATCTAACAGCGGGCTTTCCGCTTTGAGGTGATAACCAATTATTTGTATAAACCACCGTCCTTATTTTCTTCAATATTCTTCAACCATGATGTAATTCCATGTTATTAACATTTTAATTTGCGGATAAATGTCATTACATAGTGATGTTTGTGGGGAGCGACAGTTGCAACCAATTGAGCGACGGTGACCTTGTGTCTGACATATCGACTCTTTTTATATAATCACATAAATCATTAACGAATGTATCGTCGCATTGCAACATTCCTATAATTGGAGAATATTAGCCGCCAGCGCCCGCACCTCAAGGACTCCCCACTTTTAATGAATCGAATCGCGTCACAAATGTAAAGTGATATCGTAATGTGTAATCGTCCGGAGTGTTGACGCACGGCATTGACCCAGTTATCAGTCGAAAGCCATCAAATGTAATGTTAAGCTTTCCCGAACAGTCCTTTGTGAATGTGGACGTCGCGACCGCAACGGGACCGCCGCCTCGATTACTGAGTACAATATTGATGTAGGAACCACCGCGTCGCATTGTATCGGATCCTTTTCTATCGCAGTCTTTTATACATAGACCTTCACAGCTAGAGACCTTAGAGCTGCTTACAATATAAGAAATATTCACATACCAAATGTGATTTCCTCAATATTATTAGTCAATAATCTAATATTTAACCACCTCAAGATTTATGTTGAAGGCGGAGTAATTCTTCAGTGCGTCTTACCATAGGTAGACAGCCCTGTTAACTTTCATTATTTTATGCATTTGAAGATTTATAAAATATTGTTAGTGATATAATACTTCATTTTGTAGAAATCTATGAAATATAAAGGATAGCTGGGCGGTGCGGTTGGCACGGCGCCCGCGCAGCGAAGGGTTAACGCTCCCACTCGCGACACTTTTACTCTTCCCCATATGCCGCCTGCCAAGTTGCCCATTGCACTGTACTTCCAAAACATCATCTCAATGACATGTGCTTTACAAATTATTTTTATTTTACTACTCAGCGCAAAACATGTTAACAAACGGTGTATATTCGTGATAAGTTTTCATAAAGTGCCAAGTTTAGGTCAGCGGGGAGAGCACGGTGCAGCCTTGAACTTTATCGATGCATCTATGTGGTTGTATGAGCAGCTCTCCGCTGTGCGAGTCTGATGATACCATTACGCAATCTCTCGTACGCCTAATTAGATGAACGTGTCAACAGTAATAAGATATAAGGTAGTCGTAGTCATTTCACAACGTGTTGGACCCGCGCGGTCGAAAAGTTTTGTTATGTTGAATTCCCGTAGTGGGTAGGGTTAATACATCATACGATACTTATGACCTGATGTCTTACTACTGGCAGAGCGTGGATGATAAGCGCCTGCGTCTGAGTGCAACAGAGACGGACATATCTTGCGGTTGCGGAACTTGGCTAGTGGTGGGCGGGGAGCGCGCGGCGCGGGGCGGCCAGACAGCGCCGTCAGTCAGTCGCCTTCGTCATGTGTCACGCGGTGGTTCTCGGTGTTCTATTTTCGCTACCGTCGTACTTATATTCGGCCGTACCGTTCAGGTGAGCCGTACATCACTTGCGCCATGTAAACATGTCGATTGTGTTTACTTTCGTAACGTAAGCATATCATCATCTAACGCATTTGGCTCGGAACGTGTATTTCGTTCTGAGCAAGCTTCCCCATTTAAATGAAATCTCCTCGACGCGGATATTGTATCTCGCCGTGGCCTCGTAAATAAATGTTTGTGACACTGTTTTCTGAAATACTTAGGAGTGTTCGAAACCAGTAAATTAAAAGTCATCAAGATACTTGAAATAACGCTTATTAATCGATAAGCGCACCTTTCGTGGTGGATTTGAGTTCACATAATGGTACGATTAGCATTTTGAACGCATCGATGTCGCATTAGGAATACGGTCACGATCGAAAAGCGGCCAATGCGCTCGACGTCGCTACGCCGGCTGACCGGAACTCGCGTCAATCGATCACACGATGACGTTTGCGTGACGTTTCGCGGGTGCGCGGACTACGGGCACGAAGAGCCGGGGAGTGCGAGATGTGAATCGTTGGATAGCGGCGGCGAGAGCCCGGAGCCGAGGCAGCGTCGCTCTGCCGGGCGCGCTGCCCCAGTGGACCGTTTCCTCGACATGCTCCTGTTGTGGCTCTCCACGCTCATCAACACTCTACTCGGAAAGTTAGTACTACTGGATAGTTGTGGATTTGCGCCGATTTGTAATTGGAAAATTAATCTGTAGTGTATATTCCTGCACCTGTAGAGTTTAGGAATGTTGCAAGTGTTAAAAATGAAAATAGTGATAACGAGATAGATAAGAAAGAGAGATTCAGTAACAAATTGTACAATCCCACGTATCGTCGCCTGACTTGGATCTAATTAAGCGCGTGCTATAAAATGATCCGAGTGATGGGTACCACGGGTGGAGCAATGATGCCATCGTCATTGTTTGCTTGCGCCATGGCCGCTGCTTAGCACACAAAGCCCGTTCCCCGCCAGCGCCGCCGCCGGGCACTTCTACTGTGTCGGGCTTATCAGACTATCGGGTCACTCGCTGGCACGCATCCCGCGCTCCACTGCCCGGCCGCCCATGTACTGTTCTGCACCAAACTGCCTCTGAACACAAATATGTACATTTATTTATTTATTTATTTATTTCTTTATTGTTGGTAACAAAGGGCGGACTTAATGCCAATTGGCATTTTCAACCAGTCAACCCAGGTGATGAAGAAAAGTTGGGGTAGGCGCCTAATTAATTTCAAATACTAATATGAAATATTTTTTTTTTGTTTCTCCAGAGCCGCGAGCTAAAGCTAACGATGTTAATATAAAATATCATGTTCCGAGTGTTTTCGATGTTTTGAGGCGATCGATATCAACGTTCCTCGTACGATTTTAATAATCTCTGTCTACGGCTGATATGAACGAGATAAGGGGAACACCCTTCAACAACTGTTATAACATTCGGTATACGAAGGTAGTATTACTAATATGTGCTTTGTATAGAGAAGAGTACTTCATTGTGGCCGAGTTACTTGTAAGCGTTTTTTTTCAAATACTATGTAACACACCAGCCGATTGGTCATAAGTGATAAGTTTGCTTATAAATTAAACAAACAGCGATATATTTTTTTCGTGATAAAATTTTTTTTTGTTTAACTTTGTAGGTCATTATTTTTATCTAAATGTAGGATTGTTAATTATTATCACTATAATTTTAAACTGCACATACAATCGAATACTTTAAGGTAATAGTAATTTAACATAACACTGATTTCATTAATACTTCATCAATATTCATTTCCCACTGAAAACACAAAAGTTAAGGAAAGAATTTTACATCTGTTATGACATAGGTAAAGAGATTTCCGATTTATTTATGTTTATTGCTATGCTGTCACCTTTATGAGTAATAAATAACTGACAAGATGAGATGTATGGTTATCTGAGTGGCAAACAATAATTTATGTAGTTAGGCACAACAAATGGCGTTCATAAGTTAACAATCAGTGTGCCTGTTAATGTCATTGATTCTTAACAGTCGAATTATATCGTTACTGTCAGTCGCCATTTTTCACCTGTACAGACCTTCCCGACAGGGCAGCCGGAGGAGTGTACTACATTCCCACGTTTTACCAATTACATTTCCGTTCCAGTATAGAATAGGAGGTGATCCTACCGCCTTACATAGGACACAAATATAGACGTTGCGTTACGACTGGGAACTACATGTTAGAAAACCCTGTAGCACCCGACCCGGTGATCGAAGCCAGGACCTCGCGCTTAGCGTTTGCGCTCGCAACCTGTTGACCAACGAGGTGTTCGTCAAGTTCGCAGCACACAGTGCGTGTGTAGTACGTGGAGATAATTTGTTTTAAGGTCGTCCCAGACGGAACTGTAATATGGAGAGGCACATGGTAATATAATAGAATATATTTTTTATTGTAACGCTCCGGTGACCATACACGGCGCTATAAATTTCGTACGTCGTCCAAATTTGTGAACTGTCGTGGGTTAGCAAAACATTGCCCCACACAATGATTGCAAAAATATAAAACATTATAGATTATATTAACTTGTTATTATATTAAATATATTATTACGTATATTATTATATTATATGTTATTACTCTGTGACAAGGTTTACGCAGATTTATTGTTTATATTATTCATCTAACTTCTGTGTTACCCCTCACCACAAGCGATGAATAACACTAACTTGCATCACCGTGCTACGTGAAAATATTTTCAAGTGAAGTTTCCTGTATGATTCACCAAGGCGGATAACCCCAAGTAGTGAGGCCCACGCTTTAAAAGTTGCAGAAACGCCTCGTATCGGTTGAGATTAATGCATTTTGAGAACATTACATTTCGTTTTAATAGGTTATTTAGCTGTTGTAGGTTATTTATAAGGAGAATACATTGGTAAAACCAAAATTTAGATTTAGAGAAATTGTCATAATTAATTTGTATGAAATATATTTACGGAGCATCTATGAAAATATATTTCCGGGATAGCTTTGGGGCTAGTTATAAAATGTATGATAACAAATTAAAATACAATAGTAATAATTTCATTTATGCCTCTCTCATAGAGAGGTGTTATTGTTAAATAAAAGTATGCTTATATTTTTTTTAACAAGAGACTGGTGCTTGAATTAGGTTTAATAGTAAACGAAGGAAGATGTATCTTATGTACCTACTTCAATATATGAAACATTACTTTTACTGAAAATTGACTCTTACATTTGAAGATTTAGTAGGAAATTGGGCTTGAAAGAGTAAAAACGAAACGTTTATCTACTACCTAGATATCCGTCCGTAAAATTTCAACGGATTTACACTTAATAACGAATAAATACATTTTGTGCAATAACTTTTGCATGTGAATATAGCCAATACTGTATTTTTACCAATACTCGTTGGTCGTGTTGGTTGCAAGTGCGACTGCCGATCGAGAGGTCCTGGTTTCGATTCCCGGGTCGGGCACTACAAAAATGTTCTAAGTTAGATTTTCTAATTTAGGTTTTCTAGTAGTGGCTCGAAGTCTGGATATGTGCCCGATGCATGGCAATAGGCTCACCACCTATTCCATAGTTGGACGTAAACGTAAATGGTGAAACGTGAGAATGTTCTACATTCCTCTGCCTACGTCTTCGGAGATTACAGGCGTGATGTTACGTTTTTTTACAATAAAGAATAAATAAATAAATATTTAGCACTCGATCCTCTCTGTTTACTCCTAAACTCAATATGACAAAAACGTAACACCTTTATATTATACATTATGCAGATATGTTTAGCAACTCTCTCGCTTAAGAAAAAAAATCTCACAGACTTATTCGACGTGCTCACAACGCGAGTTGTTTACTCCGAATTCCACCTTATCCTCGATCCCCTCGAACGTTTCATAAAGATCACGAAAACAGTCACACACAATTTTATTGCGTGCGTCACTAACAAGATTATATTTGCCCAGCAAAGCAAATCGTTCCATGTAATATTTAATGCTGTTTACCTTCGCAGAGGGCAGCCTAAGGTCGTAGATTGCCACACAACTTTTTTGGCATGACGTTGGTCTCATATCGTTCACTTCATTAATTCACTTTCGTTTCGAAATTTATTTTACATGTGAATGATGATTTGGATAAACAAATTTATACTATTTTCCACATTGATTATTTTTATTTTATAACCAATATCTGAAATTATCATTTTAAAAAAATTCCCAGCAACGAAAATCTTCAGAAATTTCAACGTCAACGTCGTAAGTGTGTCATCTCTCCAATGTCTCAGATCATTATACCCTCAAATTGAGAAGTGGTAAGGGAATAGTTCGCCACACTGGCCAGGTAAACCGTAGTGGCAGTCTCCACATACCTCAAAGAACACCATGAAGAAATGTAGGTTATGTAGGTTTCCTCAAGACGTACTCCATCGCTGTTACGGCAACTGCAATAGCTCTCAAGCCTTTGTTTAAAACACTCAACAGTTCTCGAAAGATGAAATATCTATGTCAATGTAAGTTACAAATGCATTGATAATTTCATTTCTAGTGGAGAATGATTTTTAAACAAGGTTTTTCCGGTTTGTACTTTTACTTTTTCCTGCTATTACTTCACCGCTTTTCCTTCGTGTTATTATTATTTTATTTATAGGCACATAATTTCTTCAACTTCAGTTATGTTAAACAGTGCAGCGAACGTTAGGTGCTATTATTTATTTATTGCCGCGATACCGCGTGCATAATATGCAAGCTACAATTATGTGTTAAAATGTGAAATTTTTTATTTCTATTTTGTGAAGAAAGTCGTAGAATTGCAAGCAGCACTCACTATTGGATTCTAGCTGCCATGAACGTCTTATGCAATCTACCTCAAATAAGAGTTATAGGACTGTTAAAATCAATCAGTTGATTTAACAATTATTGGTAATATGACTGTTAGTTACTAGTAATTGGCCTCAGAATTAAGACTATTAGTGACTATCATATTCGAAACTAGTGACCAACGCGATGCTACGTGTGAAATCTGAGATGACCGCTTAAAGACAAGACACGCTTCCGCCAAAAACTAATTAATATTCTAGTATAACAATATCTTGGGGCATCTCCACACACAGCAATCTCATTCCAAACTAAGTATTAAGAAAACATGTGGTTTGGTAACCTGACGGCTGATATTGTAAATTTATGTAATGCTGATATTGTAAA
>DWDU01004079.1:0-11068 GCA_018245575.1 Jemadia suekentonmiller
GCCCGACCCGGAAATCGAACCCAGGACCTCCCGATCGGCAGTCGCACTTGCAACCAACACGACCAACGAGGCAGTCTTTATTTTACTTTATTTTATGTTTATTTAATTCATTCGCTCTCATAACCAACAAACCCAATATCGCTTAACGCAACGACAATATCAACAAAGGCACACTTGACGGTAAGTACTAAAATATCACGTTGTAAGAATTTATATTGAAGTTGTTTTGGGTGAAAATATGGGTATAATCTCGTTTTATTAAACTAATAATACGTTGCAAAAATATTTTAACTATGTCTCTAATACACTTACTTTGATAGTTTTAAGCGTACAGGCTATGTGATGGTATAAAATTTATTGAAATCTGCTAGTAGAACAATGGCAATATCTTTAAATCCGAGCGAATACTTGTGTTTTGTGATAAACAAGATAATACTTCAACATTGTACTTTTAACTAGAAATAATACTACTGCTTTACTGAAAATAAAAGTAGACGATGTAGCGGCAGCCGCCAAAAAGTTGCTACATTTTATAAAATATCATTTGTTGTAATTATTGTTATAACGTCACGTTACATTCCTTACGGGACAGGCAGGGGGGAGGGCGATTGAAAGTTTACCTTACCTTTAAATATACCATACACAGTTCCCGTGCTTAATTGCTTGAGAGTGACACTCACAGGCTGGTTTCGGAGACTTCCAACTACCTCATTAAGTAACATTTGACTTATTTGTTAAAAATTGCTAAGTTTTGCTCTTTCCCGATGCTTGTATCTATCAACATTCCCGTTATATACCAGTTATAAGTAAAATATCAGTTGTTATGAAGTATATAATACTAAAAAAAACAATGAAATACCATGTTATGAAAAGGAATCAAACTTACTCGTAATTCGTATTAGAGCTTTCTTCAATAATTTAGTAAAACCGACCTTTTGTGATAAACCTTACAATCACATTATTGAATAGAAATTATGAAAAAGTCGACCTTACAATGCCTGTGTAAGAAAAAAAAAATTGTCAAAGAGATTTATTTTTAGAAAAGGTCCGTTAAAGTGATTGTAGAACGGAATGATTAAGCCATTTCACAGAACAGTGCCGATTGTGTTTCAACAGTTGTCAGGTTTCTCGCTTTGATTCCGTGCGCCATTCATTTTATATTAAATTTAGCATCGTCACGTAGCCAGTCTTTTCCGCTCTCTTTAGCGCTGATTGCAACGGCCAGTGCCGGCTGTGCCGTTTGTAACTTCAGTGACACTACATTGGTGTTCGTAGCTCGCGGCGACGCCGGCATCGGGTTACTTCACTCGCTCCCTGCAGCGCGAACCGGAGGGGGTGAGGAGCTGGAGAGGGGAGACCTGTAAAAGCTCCACGCCTGCGCTTAACTCCGAACGCCATGTTATTTTCTTGTAGCGTTCTCTCGGTTCGTTTGCTCGTTCAATTATCGTCCTTGCATTGAAGTTGCGAGCTATCAACATAATATTCTATTTGGTTATGCACTATCAAACAAATATTATTTCCTTATGATTTTTCCTGATGATTTGAAACAAACCTGTTTTAAATTAAATATTATTACGGTTATCGTCGTAACATCAGGCCTGTAGTCCCCGAAGAGGTAGGCAGAAGAATGTAGCACACTCCTACGTTTCACAGGTAATGTTTAGATCCCATGGTGAGATGTAAACGTAATTGGTGATGTAACTATTGAGCGCTAGTGAGCACTATCGAGCACTGTTGGATTTTTATAATTTAGATTTTCTAATAGTGGCTCGTAGTCTGGAGATTTGCCCTGTGTATAGCAATAGCCTTACCACCTATTCCATAATGGGACGTAAACGTAACTGGTGAAACGTGCGATTGCACTTCATTCCCCCGCCTACCTCTTCGGGGATTACAGACGTAATGTTACCAAACCTATTTTATACAGCGTATAATTTTGTCAAAGTCGGAAACGACAACGTTAGTTTTTCGTACCTGACAACGAATGTATGTTCCATATACGAATACTCATTAGCTAATTACAATTCAATTATCGGAATCACTAATATGCCGTTAATTACATTTTCGTACAATTCGCAGTTACTGCACATTACGCTAGTATATTCCGCCACTGGGAAGCTTTACGTAGGTATAAACTATACTATTAACCGCCTCGAAGCAGAATTAAGTAATAAAATTAAATACATTCATTAGTACAAGAGAGAAGTGCTTCGAATTAATTAGCGTGTGAGTTCCAGTCCCCGGATGCTGACTTGCACTTGCCCTGACACTTGTATCACAGCAATCTTAAGAGAGCGACGAGTGTAACGTATAGCGCGCTTACATACAAACACGACTCTATGTTTACGTTTAAAATTACGTATTCTCTTACTGCTAATGATAGAGTACGGTGGTTGGAGATTTAGTTAAAAGCGCTTGATTGATTGTTTTAATTATGATTTATTACAAAATACATACAATTAACATTTTATATTAATATAAAGCTTGTGTTTCCACTCAATAGTACTAACGAAGATGTTACATAAAGCATTTAATTTAATCACTTTGTATATTCATCGGTTACTTTCCTATTGACTTTAAATTAAAATGTTATTGACCCCGTTGTATCTTGATTACTATTTCCCACATTCCTACACCTGAGAAAATTGTTATGCATAGCGTATTATCATAATAATTTATGTAATAAGTACCTATTTTGAATTGAATCGATTATGACTTGAGTGGTATAAAAAAATAAAATATTGGTGGCTTACTAAAATATATCGCACGTATAATCCCTTAATAATTTTAATTGAGATTCAGTGACCATCAAAACATCAATTTCGGCACAAAACTGTGGGCCTTGAGGTATTATACATTCCTTAGCCTGCGACGGGCACTTCTATTGAAATGAGACTTTAATTTTGCAATCTCAAGATTAACGACGAGTCTCTGGTCAATGCTTTGTTCCAGTAATGATTAATAATAGGACATAAAATACGTCATATTCTCCACAAACTAGGAAACAAACAAATCGCGCTAAACAATCGAATCGTTATGAAATAGAGCTTTAGGAACTAATGTAAAAGTGGTGCAAGACTCATACAGGAATATTATTAATAATAGTCTTTATTTAACAATGTCACATATTTCCCAACTTAACCTATTACAATAAATTTTCATTTTCATCTGATTGCGGCATGTGAAGATACAATATTACGTAATCGTAAATAGTAACTAGTAAACACGTTAAACATTATAACTCGGCGCTATTGTGCTGTTCCGAGGTCGGGGAACATATTTCATTTTCTATTGCGGCCGGAAATTCCGCGCTGCTTACATATAATAGATATCATCTAGTCAATGACACTTCTCAGGTTTCTTATCCTCTGAGCTATTACGGAACACACATTTCTGTTCCTGCGTTTCATCATATATATTTAAACATACTTTATTACTCTTTACAATTTCTTAACGTAACATCGTAACATAAAAAAAACGTAACATCACGCCTGTAATCCCGTAAGAGGTAGGCAGAGTGCAGTACACTCCCACGTTTTACCAGTTACGTTTACGTCAAACCATTGAATAGCGGATGAGCCGGTTGCCATGCAACGGTCACATAAATTATATATTAGAAAAATCCAATAGCCCCCTGGGAATAGAACCAAGGACCTCGCGATGTTCAGTCGCACTTTGTAACCACTAGACTAAACAGGCAAACGAGAAAACATTTTTTTATTCTTCATATTTTTTCTGATCAGAGTGTCTCAGAAAATACTTAATATAAATGTTAAACACCTCGTTTTCCACTTCAGGTTCAAGCATTTCTGCAAATGACTACGGACTAGTATGGTTCAAGTTAATTTAACGTAAAGTAAAATAGGTTAAGTGCATAATACTTCTACGCCAATTGGAGTTTAAAAACTAATCTGCCAGTATTTTATTTATAGTACTCCCCAGCATGTAATTCAACAGGTTAAATGATGCATGTAGGTATTTATACTTAACTAAAGCGAATAGTTTTATGTCATAGAGTAATAGACATTGAATCATTTGTTTTTTGGTTTAGCTATGTAAAGATTGAATGAAAGTTATCCTCAAACAGTTGACGGCAAAAAAATTTGAGGGGCGACACATTCATGCGAATGCTCCAGGACCACCTTTCCCCAAATACTTTCATCTGCCTCACTGGAAAACCAATCGCTACACACAAATATTGATATATCGCTTTGATAAATAGCATTCGAGACTATTTTTACACCAAAAGAATTTTTTTCAATTAGGTACGCTCATTCGTTCTTGAAGATATTACTCTGCTTTATTTCTATACAATTCTATACAATTCTCTCTATACTTGTTCAATCTGTAAGCGTCCATAATAAATTCTAGATTCACTTACTATTACACATACATATTTTCAAGCCTATTTCCCATAAGTTTATGCACAGTTTGAGGATTTCCACCTGCGACGGTTTTAGCGGAACTATTTCACCTCATTTGCATTCATTAATGTCGTCGTATATGCTTGTCTACCGGAGGAAATTTTCATCCAGATTCACTATATAAATAAATTAGTATAACCAAATTGTAATTTCTACAGTAATGTATACCAATTTATGTCTACAGTAATGTTATACCATGATCATAATCAAATGTGATGAGTATGATGGATAAATAACTCTGAGACGTGACGATTTACCTAGGTAATTGCTTTTTTAACTTATAGCTGTTAAAATGTTAACTGAGAACTCATATATGTATCCATGGTTTGGGTAAATATTCCAAATACACAATATGTAATATTGCTACAGTTGTGTCTACATAAGTACACGTGTGAAATAAATATTATGTAAATATACATATATTTGATCAAAGTATTCTTACTCACGAATAGAATATTATAATTTTGAAGCCGCATTCGAGATACTTTTAACAATATTCCTCACATTCGTATTACCGTTCAATCTCGTGCTTTCGTACACTTTTTCGCTTCTTTCCTTAATCCTGCAGTAGGAAACAAGAAGTGCCGTTTCGAATAACTTAGTTACGTGTCGTTTGCATAATACGTACGGTTTTCTATCGGAAAAATTTCAACGGCTTTGTAACAGGCTGCTCGTACTCAAAGAGCTTCTTTATCAATTCCGTACTCTTTATTACGTATTCTAATCGGAGTAAAAGTGTTTCTTATTTATATAGAGAAATAAAGAACAGAACATTATAAAAAAATATTATAAAAAACTAACATATATAAATAAAATATTAAACAATAAAATTGTTCGTCAATTTTATTAAGTTGAAATGATGTAGGTACCTAAAGGAAATCATGTAGAAAAAATAATATATTATAATGTATTGAAATACAAAGTCACGTAAATGATACAACAATGTACAAACTGGCAGCTTTTATAATATGAAGTACTGTAACAGCAAACTCATTCGTCATCGCAAGTTCTACTAACGATCAGCTTAGAAAAGAAAAAAGTGACTTCAATCAATAGCATCGAATGTCGTGCAGGAACTGTAAATAACATCTTCCGTACGTTCACCCCAGCCTTATGCTGCAAATATAAACAGCATTTTATAACTTTTGCTTTTCCATCTTAGTAAGCAGACGGCAAGAATATTTTCCGCGTGGGAAAAACTCACTCGAGAAACGTGACAGTTGGGCGATAACGTTCTTTAGTATAATTAGATTAGGCCAGCGCTCGCGAGAACTGTTCCGTTTGCAGTGTTTACAGCTTTATGTCGCTGTGCATAATGTTTAATATAATAGACTCAATAATAACGTTGTCACGTTTAACAAATAATTCAGAAATTCGCCAGCGTGAAATAATCTTTTATTATAATTATTCAGAAAAAATATTTGAAATACAGTTTGTTAGAAATATACAATTTAATTTGTATTTAATTGTTTGTGTTTAATTTTAACATTTCACGCAAAATGCTGACATATAAGTGCCAAGAAATACGTATGTTCAAGGTGACCTAAATAAGCGGTCATTCTGATTTATGACGGCTGCCGTATTTATGTGCCGTAAGATTACTCTGTGAAAATATGTTGTAGCCCTTTACAAAGCCAAAGATTACAGAGATGATGGGTGAAGTAACCGCAGGTGGCCACCCGCCGGAGACATAAATCATATCAGGAACTTACAAGAGCATAATCCTAAAGCGAAATATCAACGAAATCATTTAAGTTTAATACATCATGTCTTTATTATTTAAATATATATTTATTTTAGATTACTATAAGGGCAGCCGACCATTTAATTGTATCGTTCTAACGTTTAGATGCATAAAGTTATAGACAACATTCGGTAAATTATACAAAATCATATGCAATTTTTCGTATTACTTTGTTTAACGCTTTACGTTCATACTGATGGTTGGGTGCATACATTGTTTCAAACCTACAAATATACGCAAGTCTACAGATCTAGTTATACGATGCTTCCTTGATATAAATCACTATTTAATTTTAGTGGAAATAAATTGAAGGCTGGATTGGTAGAGTGTAGTGGCGGGCGGGTAGAGCGGGGCACACGGGCGCCGCGGCGCCGCCCGCCCGCAGGCGCGCGTGCTCCGAGAGCGCCCGAGGACGTACGATCGTTTCATTCCGACTCGTAACGAAGTTTGACGATCGCGGCCACCCTCCGTCGACGCGTGCCGGATCCAGTCGCAGTGAGAGCCGCCAGGGCGTTGGAGCAGTTCTGTGTGTGCCCGGTGCTCGGTTATGTAACTCAATAAACTTATTTATTTGTCAACTCAAAAAACAACACCTGACCTAATTGTGCCGATAGCCTATATACTCCGGCATGAAATGAACACTATCGATTTAGGTTACCTATTACGTGTGTACAGTGATGTGTATCAACGCCTACCCTCGCGGCAATAGACGACATCGGAACAGGTTTATCGTTTCGTTGCAACATAATTTACTTAGTCCAACACGCTCTTTTATTAAAGCGCGATCTAATAAAAAAATTGTTGTCGGACAATAATTTTAAACGTTGTGTGTTGAATACAATCCTTTCAGATTTCGCTTGTTGTTTCGACTGAGTTGTTTTTCTGTTGGTTCGGTTGTTTTAATTTTTCAACGAATGATAATAAGGTATGTTGTAAAACGGTCAAATGTAGCAAGTGGCTTGTTGTTTAAATTCAATTTATAGAGCAATTGGAACAAAACTGATGAAAATTTGGCGCAATGCAGGACGTTTGTATAGAAACGTCCACACAGCTGCTCACGGCTCATTTCGAATCAGTAATTGCTTACTTAGTCGAACGGGTATTTGGTGCACTTCTGAGAAGTATAATGCAGAATGCACTTTAACTGCTTAACAAACAACCCTATAGTGGCCGTATGCGTTATTTCTTTTGAACTTCTGTTGAATTTACTGTAGGGAAGACAGAAACGGTTCTCTAATTGAAAAAAACATATAAGATTGGAATATCAAATAAAAGTAATTAAATAACTGCCATCATTTATTATAAATGAAATATTCCATGCTTCATTGTGTTAGAAACGTTTGTAAATATTTTTTATACCGTTCGTAGATTTAACTCTTAAAAATATCATGCCGATATATGCAATTTATCACTTTAATATAATTCCCACGATTTAACTACATATTTTCTAAGCCCTGCACTATGATATAATTTCAAAGTAAATCTTGAGACATCTTTTGTGTCGCTCATATGCATTGTGCATTCAAGAGATTTACTATTTTAGGTCAAACCACTTTCTAATTCTGTATAAAAGTTTGATATCACAATATTTTACTTTTGTGGTAATAATAATACCATAAAACATTAAACACAATTCGCTAGCTAGCTTTAAAATTATTAATGCATTCTGTTCCGGATGTATGGAGTTATGGGTAAGTTAGGAAAAATTAACATTACTTTAATACTCATTCAGTATACTCAAAGCATGCAAATATTTTTTTAAAATATAACGAAATTACATCACAATGGTCAACGATCGAGAAATGCAACATTTTGAATCATAATTTTAGATCTAATTAATACTGTGATCGAATATATGTATAATATTCGCGCATAGAAACGATATGAAATATGAAACCAAAATCTATCGAAAATAAATTAAAGCTTATCTCTAATATTTTTGTCAAATACCGCTATTTGATATGTTAACATAAAAAAATCGAAAACCAAATTGATATTAACTTATTGATTGATTGACATCGTTTTGTAATGTGTCAAACAATTACTATTTAAGGCAAATAGTTCTGCAAACGTAACATCTCGCCTGTAATCCAGTTACGTTTAAACTTCGACTATGAAATGTTTTTATGGAATAGCAAAACATCATAAAGCGGTAATAAAACACAACGAGACACTCAAAAACCTTTAAGTCATTGTTAAAAATTAGTAAACCAATACCGATTTTAGGCAACATAAAAAACTAATAAACATACCATTTACCAAAGTTTAAAAAACACTATAAAGTAATAATTCAAGAATAAAAGAAATTATTCAAAAATGCTCTCTAAAAGCGTGTGAAGTCTACCGTCCAGAACTTAGCTAGAGTGGCAGACTGTGCCCGTAGCCCTTAACCCTCTCAACCTGAAAGGAGAGGCATGTGCCACCAATGGAACAACAAAAGGGTAGAAAAATAACTAAAACATTATTATACATAAAAAACAGATACAATATGAATTGAAATTATAACTTAATGCACAAACCCAACATGATACTTTAACCGTTCGTCGTAAATCATTACAACAACATGCTTATATCGCACCGATATGCGATATCCTAAAATATTTTAATAACAGACGTTTTTATTACTCATACGGCGCTCAAAGTAAAATGACCTACAAAATTCTCTTTCAAGATTCTGCCTTTGTATCGATGACAAGATATTACAATGTTCAACATGTAGTAAAATTTTTGGACATGTATAATATAATATAAAATGTAGTTAAATTAATTTGCATACATCAGCATACAAAATGTAAATAATTCCCAACAAAAGTCATTCATTCTTAATAATTCCGCGGCGACAAGCAATACAAAGTTCATGAGTAAAGCTTAATTCGATTAATTCGTTCCTTTTGAAATATTTAACCACTTCATTAGGTCCAGGCGCATTATTTATGCGCTGCTTATTTGGTTACAATTGTTCGCTCTCCGTGGCGTGTAAGAAAATACTTGGAAATTTATGACGTCATCAATAAACCATTGCCTTAGGCGCTTGAATGTAACAGCTGACGTAGTTTAATAATATGTAAATTAAAGCCGCAGTCGTTAATCTACACTGACGTATGACGTCAACGGGTACTCACATTATGTCAGCAGGAGTGTATTATTCTAGTGATTCGCTGAAAAACACATTTTCACTGGTGTACATTTTAAGTAAGTAGGACCAATTTTCCATTTTATTAATCGCTTATATTTATTACACACTATCGTCGTCAGCATATGCAAATATATTATGTTGAATGTAACCTTGACCTGAGTTATTCATATTATACGTGAATACGTGTGGTGTGGCCAATACCGTTCGCTGATTTCAATAGCGCATGGTATTGAAAAGTGTTAATACAAAATATCACGTACATTTATATAGAGACATTAACGTTTTATTTAATATCAGCATATAATATCCAAACTTAACATTAGACGGTATCTCAATAGAATGTAGCAGAGTATAATGAAAATAATAAATCAAAGATGTCAGGAGAGTAGAATTTCAAGAACGCATACGACTGACTTGCAGATATTCAATACTTGTATTTAGGGGGCGAGTCAACGCAATGTCGTCACGATATTCCAAATGCAATGTCGCTTTGCGGCTGTACATCACGCCCTACTTCCCGTCGGGACGTGTCGGCTGTTAGCGTAATTAAAACGTGACAAAACTAGAAGAAATACATCATTCTCATATCATGAATGAACGCCTAGTGTTCAACAAAAAGGCCTAATTACTAAAATCCACCTTTTGGACGTTCATGTTTATTTATATGAACGTACATCTACTATGTACAATATACTAAATATGTTGATATGTAGTCTGCGCAAGATATATGTATAGAGAAAGTCATGTTCGATTTATTTGTACATTTTTCATGTCACGCCAAATACGTTCAAACGACAGTCTCTGATTGATTGTATATAGTCTCCGTCTTTCAAGAGATACAATGTGTATTATGTCGTATTATTGGATTAAATTGAAAAGAAGGCGAAGATGATTTGAAATAAACTCAATTCTTAGTACAAGATCATACTGCGTGTATTTAAATTTTATGTACAATTAATACCGTATACACGACTGAACATTGCGCCTGAACGAAGTACGTTTCCTCGTAAACAGTACAAAACAAACTTTCTTGGATATTTGGGCTGTTCATATAAAATGTCATAATGATTGAGTAGCACGATGTTGATCGTATACTTTCTATCTTATTTTGTCCTCCAGAGTGTAAAGTTGGCTCGTACCTCACTCAACTCCATATACAGTCGGTAGATTTTTACAGAAATAATAAACTCTCTAAGGGTATAGAAATCTAATTTGAAATCTTTTTTAATACAAAATAATTAAGGTGATTTTAATACGCTGACTGCCTCGTTGGTCGTGTTGGTTGCAAGCGCGACTGCCGATCAGGACGGCCTGGGTTCGATTTTCGGGTTGGACACTATAGAATTTTTCTAATTTAGATTTTCTAGTAGTGGCTCGGAGTATGGATTTGTGCCCGGTAGATGGCAATAGGCTCACCACCTATTCCATAGTGAGACTAAACGTAACTGGTGATACGTGGGAGTGTACTACACTCCTTTGCCAACCTCTTCGTCGATAACAGGCGTGATGTTATGTTAATACGCAACGATGAAATTTTATAAGCGTAGCATTTGGGTATCTCTTCACGCATAATCATTGTACCGTTAAACTTCAATATACATAGTTCGGTTTTGGTGCTAACCTTGTTATGCAAGAAATTCGATTAAACACAAAATGAAATATTAAATTACTTGTCTTGTGATCTTGAATATCAGTATATCGATCACTTAATGATTAGTTTTTTGTTCCAAATTTTCATAATTATTATCAAGTTTAATTACCAAT
>DWDU01004080.1:0-11067 GCA_018245575.1 Jemadia suekentonmiller
TGTAAGAGCACATGCTTTATAAAGAGATGCGTGCAATTATTTGAACTCAGGACCCGTGGCGTGCGAGGCTGAAACCCAGACCATTAAGCTAAACCTATGCTAAGTTCATAAACAATGTGCTTAAAAGTCTACATTTAATTGCCTTGTATGGTATCGTATAACGGGATTGTGCCCTACCTATTGCGTTCTTCGATATAAATATTTTCGCTATTTTTCTGCCATTCATTGATTGCATTTTTGTGAAAGCCCGGAGATTATCCCAATATATTGTTTTCAGCCACAATGGCGGATATGGAAGTCACTATATGTAGGTACACTACAAAAGTTGGATTTTTTTTCAACAACCTTGAAATATTAGAACATAATAATATCAATACTCAGCTGTCTAACGCGACATCTAAATAAAAGTAACGTTAGTAATATTCAACGTCGAAGGTCAAACGTTTGTAAAAAACTTTTAAAAATTTCGCCTATGCTAAGAATATTGTTATCAAACTGATTTTTCACAATATGTACGTACTGACACTCTACATTCCATTCATTCTCAAAACTGAATCTACTCGTTTATGTTTAGATACAAGTAATGTCAACGTTATCCATACCACTTCATGATAGTTTACGAGTATATACTACAGAACTTCTTATAAATACAAATATATTCAGATTACGGCCTTAAACGTTCTCATTCTGAGAGCAGATGGTGTCCAACAGTGAAAAGATAAAATTGGTGATGGACATTATTATAATGTAAATATTATTCTTTGCGTAATTGTACGAGTAGCTTCCGACAGCACCATACAGTAAACATAACAAATGGAAACGTCTCCGAGCGCAACAAAAAGTTAGCTAATGCATCAGAGTCCGATTTTGGGGCACTTGACGCGCATAAATCGCCTAAAGCGCCCCAGCCGCCTAGATTGAGATGTCATTCGCCACGATTTGTAAGCACCCAGTGACATTTGCCACTCGTACTAACTCGCACGTCGATCTGAGTTATTGTTAAACTGGATCGTCGTTCTAATCACGGACTACAGTCAAACGCTCTCCAGATTCATAGAGAATTAATTTATTTTTATTGCTAAACGGGATGTTAATCGCGAGTCATGTAGCTACTTTCGTATGTTATCGACTCAATGTTACACAACGACAGGAACGGACAGGAAATACTACCGATAAGTGATTTGTAACTCTAAAACACGATGTTGAACAAGATTGAAATGTCATTCAAAGATTAACAGTAAGCACACAACGTAACACACCCGTTGACGTTCAATGCAGTTACGTGGTAATGTTCACTAATCATCCGATGAAACTAATCGGTCGGCTTGCAAGCACGATTAGAGCGGTAATTCGACGTTAATATGTTGTACCGATTTTAGCCCGCGGCGTGCACACGGATTTTACGTTACTATTTCCGCTTAACGCCCTTGTGCTCAGCGTTAAATGTATTGCGGATAAAACGATTAACATTATCACAGCCGAAATATATATCTCCTAAGTGACGCGTGAGCGACGTATGAGTCTCGTGCATCGATTTATCGGTGTAAACTATCAAGTATGGCACTTGAAAGAACAAAGGAGAAAAAGTTAGTTATTGGAATTTTGTAGAAACATACATGTGAGCTATTGCATAGTTTGAAAGCCACAAGTCTTCGAAGCATATACGGTGATTATAGACATGTACCTCGACGGTTTGTCTGCGTTGAACTGTGTCCTTAGTAATAGGAAGATTGTTCAGTCATGTTTACTGAGCGTTTGGCACCATTCAGATGGAAGAGCCAACATTATCAGTTGATCGTTGACATCTCAATACCGTTGCGGGTACAATGGCGAGTGGCCGGAACATACTCTCCCTCAAGTCACACGTTTCCGCCCCTTCCACATTTCCGCCCTCGACACAGAAGGGCCGTTAATCTTTCACTGTTTTCAGTTTATGTTATTGAAACAAATAAACGTTGAAAATAAAGTACGATAAATTAAACCCTCGACGCTGCATAATTTATTGAGAATAATTTCGTATCGATCAAACTCTGAGCGGACGCAAACGCACGATCCGCTCGGCGATAAAAAAAATTTTTTCGTCGGTATTAAAAAAAGGCCGTGGCCATTAATAAAAGTTTCACGCTACCGATTAGCGAGCGATTTAATACTGCGAATATTGTTCGTGTGGAAAAAAAATACGATCGCGGTGCAAATTCGCGAGCCGCGAGCGATGCCCGAGTTATCTTTAATTTGTAAACCAATAAATGTTAATACATCACCGTGCGCGGCCATCGGAATCGTTCGTTCAATTAAATTTTTCGCACTGCCCAACTAATTTGTGAACTATACCCATCCACGTTTCGGTCCCCGTCGTTCGCTCCGTAATTATTTTGTTTGCGAAAGTTTTTCGCGGGAAAATTTAACGTGTTGAACGCCAGTCAATATTTGATCCCGCCAGTGTTGGGATGCGAACTTCGGGCCAATTTCAGGCTCAGTATTGTTTGAAAATTTGATTTTATCGCTGAACAAATATAGCGTGTTTGATAAAGCTTATATTCAATTAAATCATAGTTAACGTGTTCGCTTTTATTTATTATTCTGGTGTAAATAGTTTTACTTTAAACGTTCATGTAGATGACAGATTTTTTTATAGAAACAAACATTTATTTTTATAATTTTTCCTTTAGCCTATCCTATTCATATCCCTAAAATGTTCCTTGCTTTTCTATTATCTAAAATTATTTCACATATTGTACAACAATTTCAACACTTGCTCATAAACATTGTACGTAATTATATATCAGTGTTCATGTAAAAGAAAGTACACTGTCTCGTCTACCCTCCGCCTGTACACTGTTGTTAGTGACTCAATGCCTAAGCAAATACGAAAATCCTCAAAATTTACTCGTTTCGGATTCGTTAGATAGAAAAAAAAAAATTGAATTTGGAATCGTGGCATTCCAATACACACTTGGACTCGGCGGTTGTTCCACGTGCATGTTTTCGGACGGGCGTGCTGTCCGCTGCCGGTGCACGCTGACGAGTAAATAAAATTTGACGGTGACGACGGCTCGGATGCCAGTGCACGCCGTACGTATCGTGTGCAGCGGGTATCGAGTGCCACGTCACCAGCTCCACGGTGAAATATGGCCGCAATCAACGCGTTCTGTCGCTCTGTATACATTTAGCTGCACGAATAGATATCATTTTATTACATGGCTCGTTAAGTGCGGTCCGGCAATATATGTGATAGTTTCGACACCTTTTTTTCACGCCCCATTGAAAGCATATTGGATGATCGTTCCGAAGTGACACGTAAAACTCCATTTAATATTTACGAGTGCTATTGATGTGTGACAAGTGACAATGAATCAGCGTACATTCATTTCGCATTACAAATAATTTTTTTCTTCATAGTTCTTGTGTCAGTCGTCTGCCGCATAAGTGATGAAGTCAATAGTTGAACTTTAGTTCCTGCTAGTTTATCGTCTGAAACTATAGTTTCAAAGTCGAAAAATATTATATCATCACGACAAGTCTCTTGCGGGGTACGTAAAGAGGACACATGTTTTTTCCTACTTTGAATTATTTTTGTAATTTTGAAGGCATTTTATACGCGCGACCTATGATTTAATGTTACTGTAAAAGAAATCCTAAAAAGCATTTTCCACTTAGTCCCAGTTACTGTTACACACTTTTACACGTTACCGTTTTCTGCCTTGCCTTTAACGTACGAACATAAATATTTTACTAATTCATTATACGTATCGATGTATTCCCTTCAAACAAACAACAGAGGTGTTGAATTTATAAAATGTTTTAAAGAGGAAAACAAAATTATTTTCGATATGGTGAGAATGATTTTTCCATTTTAAATGTTGAAAACTTTTCACATAGATAACAAAAGCCAATGGAAAATGGATTGCGTTTAAAAAAAAGAAAAGGTGCATGATTTGAAACATTAACATTTTATTTTTCCATATTGAATACTATCAATTGGAGAATAAATAGAGGAAATGAATTGCTTAATACTCGTAAGCTTGCAATTTAATAGTAATTTTTACCACTATGTATTTAAAATTGTATTCCTCCCGTTACACTTTTGAACTTCAGTCTCGGGAAAGGACTCTCGTGATTGTCAAATACAGACTCACGACTAGAAAATTAAAATAAGTACTCATAGTCTGTGGTACAAATATGTATGATCATATAAAACAGCCACACACAATGGGTTTTAAAAATGCGAGTGCTGATTGTATAAGGAACTTCTACAGCGTATTGTTTAGCGTTGTCGTCAAAATTAAATGAAGGCTTTCATAATAATACACTGAGAATGAAATAGCGCAATGTACGGCTCTGAAAACTAAGTCGTTTCCACGCGGCGGCTACACCACTAGTCCACCAACCGAGCATTGGTTATCATACATTTTCTGATTAAGGCCTAACTTAATTTTACCCTTATCAGTTGCGTCTACACGCCAGCAACACAGGCCCTAGAGTGGGACATACACACTAGTTCGGTCAGTTAGTTAAATATTATTGCATTACCTATTTGTTATTACTGTTTTTTCCCTTCTTATATTGTCGTCATGTCGGTAAGAAATCTATTTGAGGTAGCAATTATGTATTAATTTGGGGTTGTTTTTAAAAATCTCTTGCACTTTGCAATGTTACGACTCGAATCGGGTCAAGTCAATGTAATTTATCTATTACAATTCTATTCGTCACCTTACCATCAGATTTGCCTGAATTATCTATATTTTTAATTTGATTCCATTACTTGTATAACACATTGAGCATTAGAAAACCAATGGATGAAGTTTCATCAACCGAAATATATAATTATGTTATAAAATAAATAAAACATATAACATTCTCTATTACATTCCAGATTTCACTTTCACGTGTTAAATGTAAAAAAAAAAACTATCGTGAACGGCGTGACAATGTTAAAACATTCCCGGTACATCCAGCGGGCGGGTTTATCTGAACGAGGGCTATATAATATCCAGGCGGTTAATGAATTAAGCCGCGCGAGCCCGAAAACAATTTTGTCGGCGGCGAGGCGATAATGCGAATTTATTATATCATTTAAATGTCGAAGTGTTAACAAAACGATAGTTATACAGCATTGGGCAGCCGTCCGCCCGAGAGACAATATTGGGTCGACTGCACGCGTCACGAGTGGCGCGCGGGTGGATCAGTACCGGGTGCGCCTACACCGCTTAACGCCTGTTTATTTTATTATCAAAGACAGAAATGTCTATCGACACTTGTTCTGATTTAATGATCACATCATCTTAGACATTTAGTAAAACTTTTCAAGATAATCGACAATAATACACATTTCCTTTTGGAAAAAACCAAAATATCATAATCTTATTATTTCTATCGTACATATGTATTTGTATGTACTGACATATGTTGTTAACACGATTGATTATCTTGTTTGGAAGACTTTTAGGCGATACGCTTCGCTGTCGTTTTTTTACGATTAAGTAGGTAATTAAGACATGCTGTAGGTATAAATGTTCCTTAAGCAAAACGTGTCGTAGTCAGAACGGACTCGTGATTGTACCCTCATTATTAAAAAAATCGACGTAAAACAATACCCGAGAGAAAGAAGAAACTTTGTTTATCCAATTCTTTTTTCCTATATAACGTGGATGGGGCCAATGCTGCGTGAAATTTTAATCTATGCCTTCCTAAGAGTTGATTGGCTTCTATCGTTTTCTGTAACAAAAAGGCTGGCTTTGCTTTATCTGACGTTTTAAATTGAAAAGCCTTTTGTCTCTCCGATTGCTCAAACGGAAAATGACGGACAGCGGCGAGTTCGTGACGTTCGTTCCAGCGACCCTTTAAAAAACAAAAATGAAACTCGATTAATATGTAATAGTTCGCGAACGCAGCGGTAACTAATTATCGCTAATTAATTATAACAGCTGTGTTATAATTATTTATGTATTATCATTGTTGAAAAATTATAATACAAGATACCGACCGACTCGTTTACGCGGTGCCGCTAACGTCTGAATTGCTCAACGTATTTATGATTCGCTCGTATTAATATACTATATATGGCGATCTTAGGCTTTTAAATGCTAATTGTAAATTGTATAAAACATTTTCAATGTGTTCAATACGTATGTAATTGAGGAATACAATGCTAACGTCTCCCGCGGCTATGGTAATGTGTGCGGTGATATTTAAAATTGGTAATCAGTTGATGATTATTTTAATTTATGTGGTATCCGTGGCGCAAAGTCGGTTAACCAAAAGATCTTATGAATATACGCATATAGCATTTTAACGTGCTATAAGAATAAAATACGAAGTACCTTCAAGCGAATGGTCTCAGATTTGATTCATGACCGACTGTTACCTAAAAATTGATGTGAGCAGTCCGACTTCAATAGGTATGGGCTCTTTAATGTATTTAAGTTATACACGAGGCAGAATCGTATTGAACAATAACAATACATTTTTGTGTTGTACATTGTATTTTCTATTCGTTATTCTATATTCTATTTTATTTATTCTACATCCCACACTATTTCTATTTGAAATACCACCAGCTCCATATACTGGTATGAATGTATGAAACAACGTCAATTTATAAAATAATCATACTGAGACAAAAAAACACCAGCGCACAAGCCGTCATCAGCATCGACTATCTCTTTTACAAAAGCATTACAAAAATGCATTTATATGTAAGTGAAGAAGTAAGCACATTACATATAAAAGTGCATAAGTACGAATATATTTGGAAATTGCTATCGCGTTAATGACCCTTTTATCGTAATATTATAATGTGATCATATGCATTCTGAACAAGTTGATTTACACTTCGGATTATAACGATTTGTTTCAATAATCATTATTGAATTTACGTTCGACATTTTGTGATAAGCGCCATTTTAAATTAGAGCTTAAAGCGACGCTTTACACTGGCGATAATTGTTTTGTAATTAAATAGTGGTTTGCTAATAAATATATTTGCTAGTTGGAAAGACAACTGTGAGGTAAGTTTGAAAGGCGGTTGAACCTTCGTCTAAATGACGTACATGTGTAGACATATCAAAAACAATCAGATAATTTAAGAAACTCTGAACGCGGTTCGATTTCGAACGTGTGAAGAAGTAGTTACTTAGTTTTGATTAGCGTACGTAGATACATAGGTACGGGTATCTACTCGCAAAGGGTAATAGTAGGTCTAGGCCTTTACCATATTATACTTTATCGAAGATCTTAATTTCGGTATATCTTAAGAGACATCAGACATTACATTTGAGGAACTTAAATATCATGCACTGTACGTTGCCTTTGTGATACGAAGACTGCAGTGCCAAGGGTCCAGATTTGAAAGTAAAATTGGTGTTAACATAAAAATTAGGCCAAGCTATTTCGTATTATCTGACATTTCTGCTTGAATTTTCGAAAAGTCTGTAGACCTATTTCGGGTGTTATGCAATAGGAGCGGACATCCATGAGAGCTACCATGATCAAATAAATAATACGGCTTAGGCGCTGGCTACCCGCCCCAGTATTCTATTTGTATTTGAAGAATACAAAGGAATATTGTAGTGTGGCAATGCATCAATAGATTCTATTCCGAAAGGCACAATCCGTTTATTGCAGGTCCGTTTATTGAAAGAATTCACGAGACATCGAATAAGCAATAATATAATAGAATTTATATTCTTTTATGGCATAACGAGATATAAAATTTTCGTTTATATGGATACATCAGGAAAAATTGAAAGAAAATGGCAAATGGTCAATTTGTGCTTGTACTTAATGCTTAATTTAATAAAATAAATTCAAATATCATTTATTCAAAGTTGGTTCATTAGAACACTTTTTGCAGATCAAAACGAAACTACTACCGCTTCGAAAAAGGCTTCGGAAAATGTAGTGTAAAAAATATTCCTTATTAAAATAGTAAGTAAAACACGAATCAAAATGAACTGTGAAAACAATAATTGTAGATACATATTCGGAAAAATAATCTAATAAAGACAATTGAACACATCATACATACATACATATTTCACGACAAACGTTTCATAGTTCGTTTCACAGCGAACAAGGGAACGCTCGACTTAACGCCGCGGAATAACAGTTTCGTGAATATTATTTTTACAATGTAAATGACAAAATAATTTCTCGTTGATCCCCGAATGAGCTACGATGAGAAAACTTATGAAGGAGATTTATTATTGCACAGATTGAAGTTCATTACAGTTTTGTACTGTTTTTTAGTGCAAATGGAATACATGTTTTAAACAACGAAATAAGTAGATAATGCTAACGATTGTGATGTTTAAATTATTGCATTGTCAATGCCTGAGTTCACGACTTTTTTACATAATATATTAATAACAAAGTATTCGTAAACTTTGTTTTATTAAGAAGAAATTATACGAAGTAGAGTTTTTGTCATGTATAACCATAAAGTATGTATTTAGCTTGTTGTATCAGTCTCTCAAAATATAATTTTATTCTTATTAAAATTTTTAAGACTGAAAGATACAAGTGGTTTGTTAGACTTCGTTTCGTCGATTTAGAATAATAAAATATTACCTTACTCTCCTTAGCATGTTGTAGGACTTGGTGAAATACCTAACAATATCACATGCAGACACTGATTTTTCATTATAATAATAAGTCATAAATTTTTGTCATATCATCCGCTAATATAGAGCTAGCTAAGTAGACTCCGTTCAAATTGATGCCGGCCGCAAATAGAGCCGCCTTGGTGACTTTTAGCAATTTAGGTGCAGGTGTGTATTTCAGTCAATAAGCAAAATAACATACGATCGGTATGTACATTTGAACATATTTCAAACATTTTACATGCATATTTGCTCATACGCTATCAGAAATTTTAATGATTTATCAACAGATACTTGAAATCATATGAAAATATCCATACAATGTACAATAAAATGAATACAAATTAAATTGATCATATTGAAATGAATACTACGTAATAATTAAACAATCAGTTATTTTCATCTATTCTCAATGATCGGATGCAACTATTTGTGTAATAATAATATAACAATTGAAAAACATTAAATGACATGAAATGGTATATGGAGTTCGCGAGTCTCAAACAGTTATTAGTACCTTTTGAAACAGTGTTCGGCGACTTTTATTCTTTTTGAGTCACACTACCTCAATTCAAAATCCAATATTTCTGAACGCACCCGCGGACGCTAAAAATCTCATCCAGGATTTCGTTTTAATAACGGGATAGATAGATCCGGGGGAAAATATTGGAGGGTTTTCAGTCCGCTGACTAAAAAAGGCGTACGTAGATTCACACTGAACCTCACGGTTATGTTGGCGTAATAATTGGTTGGAGCTATTAACGCGGAGTCCTGACGTCACACCTCCGTTAAATTCCCGTACAGTTTTTAGTCACAATCGACGTCCGATCTGTCCCGTTTTTGATCCAAGCCACCGGAATCACCGCCGTTGACAGTCGTCGTATATGTACACGTGTATGAACAGGCACCAATAGATTTTTTAGTTACCGTTTCAGTACAATAATTTGTCTAGAAGCCCTTGTACATAGTATGCTCACACATTACAGTAGATGCACAACAACTCATTTTGTTATGTAATTTAAATTTTTTAGTTTATAATTGTGCCAATTCTTCACTCTAATCTTCCTGTACCGGATCATTTAAATTTGTGTATTCCTAAAGTTTTAAAGTATTGTTATGATAACCTCGAAACGTAACTTAATTTTTTTTCTGAATTTTTTAGGGTAGATGAAATGTTGCTTTACCCAAAATACCTAACATAATAAACTAGTTTATAGGATATTAAACTTATGCTGCTATTATCTTATGTACTTAAATATGTAAAGCTACATATACCATATGTTCATATGACTAATATATAAGTCGGCTAGACTTACGTGTGTTTTTTCGGGATGGTCCGACTAGTTTCGGACCTATATAAGGTTCTTCCTCATGACCTCCCGTCGATTGCAGCGAAGTCTCCTCTTAATTTCTACAAAACTCTTGACTACCTCGTTGGTCGTGTTAATTATAAGCGGGACTGCTGATCGATAGGTCGTGGGATCAAATTCCGGGTCGGACACTATTAGATTTGTCTAACGTAGATTTTATAGTAATGGCTTGGAGTCCAGATATTAGTCCGGTGTATGGCGATAGGCTTACCACCTAATCCATAGTGGGACGTAAACGTTACTGACGAAACCTGGGAGTGTACTGCACTCTTCAGCTCTACCTCTTCGGGGATTACATGCGTGCATTACGTTCCATATTTCAACAAAATTTTTGAAACCGAAATTGTTGTTGTAACAAAGCTGTAACTTAGAATTTGTTTCAGGAGCATAGTATTTTCTTATACCGTATATTTTTCTGCGTCGTATTTCCTTCACAATATTAACAAGCTACGCTTCATTGCTCGCTGGCCAGTTGCTTGTTATGCTTTATTTGGACTGAGTTTCCACGCCCTGCAGGCTTACGTTAAACATTTTAAACGGCGTGTGCCGATAATTTTCCTTTTTATTTTTGTCGGCAGTTTACTCTTAACGATTTCTTTTAAACCTCCAGTTTTTGCTGTGTGTACGTTGTATCTTTTCTTCCGTATCAAATTCGTTATTATTCCTGTCATGTCCAATTGGTTCCCCTGTGGCGCTATTTGTTTTGCGCTCTCGTTGTATATTATTTTGTTCATAAGAACTTACATCTGATTTTGTTCATTTGTAGCTGTTGGTAATATTTAGTATTGTGTTAGACTCGTTTATGTATGCGTTTGTTTTAAATGTCTTCCACGTGGAACGATTCCATTACTAATTGAATTGTCGATTGATTCTTTCGCAAGCCATATTTAAAATAAGCAAATGCTTTTGTATTAATTCAATTTCTTATATTTTGTTTATCCCAAAACATATTACTAACTTATTTCTTAAATGATAATATGTAACATCACGCCTGTAATCCCCGAAGAACATTTTAATAGCGCCCGACCCGGGAATCGAACCCAGGACCTCCCGATCGGCAGTCGCACTTACAACCAACACGACCAACGAGGCAGTCA
>DWDU01004081.1:0-11066 GCA_018245575.1 Jemadia suekentonmiller
TGGTGAAACGTGGGAGTGTTCTACACTCCTCTGCCTACCTCTTCGGGGATTACAGGCGTGATGTTACGTTTACATTAATGGATTATTTACACAAGCAAGTTGTTTTAAATAACCCAAATGAATTGGTGTTAGATTGTATAATTTTAATGTCATTCTCGAGTACTATGACAATTCCTTGACTATATTTTAAAACCGTTACTCGTATAGTGACGTTGAGTGTAAAAATAAAAATATAAATGTATAACTTTTAAAATGTTACTTGAAATATGTAGTTTGTTTTTTATGAGAGAGTAAAAATAAATGGCGGGAAATGATTCAGAACATAATATTGAAATATATAATTATTCATTGAGCGAATAAATGTTGCAAATTGTAACGATTAGGTGGTCGGTGTGCTATCGAATCGAATGCGATTATTATTTTAATTAAGGGGGAACCCGTGGGCGTGGGACGTGGGTGCCCGATTCCGTTGCCGCGGTCGCCCACTGCTCATCTCCTGAGCTCCGTCTGTCCGGACGGCGCGTTATATGCAGTGCCATTTTCTTTCGCGCTCACAGCGTTGCATAATTTTTACCTTGGAATATTATATTCGAGCGAAGTTTCACATTTTTTTGGGTAACATCAGAGTGATATTTTTATGTATATACCTACCCGTAAATTTAATTGTTGTTTTGGTTCCATTGATAAAGACTGTATTATGTTTTGTAATGTGCAGTACTATCGACCTGTACTTGCCGTGTTGAGTAATTTGTGTCTGTCAACATGTTTATCTCGTTGCCAAGTGTTTGGGCTTCAGTGGGGTGGTTATTTTTTTTCAATGCTAACGTTATTAGCGATTCATAAGTTATATTGCGAGTATTGTATATAAGGAATTTGTAATACAATTAAGACAGGCGCCAGATGAGATACGCCACGCACACTTACGATTGCTGACGTTACAGAAATCCTAGCGGTCTAGCGTGTAGAGTAGTAGTCTTCGGGCAGTGTTGCCAGTACTTGAACTAAAGTGAAACTTATTGTCTATAAGTTTCATTTCCTTCTACCTATATCACATACATTTCTAAAAATTCATTTTCATTTGTGTTATTCATTTGTGTTAATAATTAATTTCAAGAGTTGACTTTGATTACACTGCTTAAATTTCATTTTATCTAAAATTAAATATTAAGAACTAAACTCAGCTGTTCTATCCTCTATATTTCGTAATAAATTTTTGTTAAAATTATAAATGAAATCAAAAACTTCAAAAAAGTGTAGTTAATGCGCGCAGTTCAGCTTAAGCTAATTTTTCACCTTATCGTATTAAAGGTACAGGAATAGCTCAATTTATTGTTGCATGAACTGTAACAAGACTAACAACAAGAGTTACACTCTGACAACCCTTGGTTCGTGGTTTCAGTCAGACGCCGTCGACGGCTCCCCGCGCTGCCCGCCAGACGCCCCCTCCCGCCCGCGCGCCGCACCTCCTCACGACGTGCCTACTACTCCCCTCCAGTTGCCCCGCAGCTGCCGCGCGTGATCGTCGCATGTTTCATGCGACATCGCTTATCCTTTCCATAATATGGATATACACTACATCCGCGCTCTTGTCAACTTTCAGTTCTCATATTTGTGGTTTTGCGAAGTCGCCGACAAGTATAAATGGATTATATTGTGAAGTGTCCACAGAAGTGATATAAGTTCATAAGGTCCGCATTGGAATTTCTAGTATGACGAACGGAGCTCGCCGACGTGTTTGGCACATGTCTTTATTATAATGTGGTGCTGGCGGAAATTACGTCACAATTTACTACTGTCCGTGTTATGGTACAGCGATAAAAGTAAGAAATGTGTTTTGTTCAAAATATTTCTGAAATATTCAATGGTATCGAGCGAGCACGACATTACGTTTCACGGCATGGCGTTCTCGTGGCGTCCACGTTACATTATGGCGGGTTAATATTATGTATCGGATTTTGACTTGAGTTTTTTCAATTATTCCGTCAAATTTACTATTTATTGTTGAAAATAATACAATAATACCATTTTAGGGATATTTTTGACATTAGCTATGATCAAAATAATGTTAATAAGAGTATTTCTATATAGTTTTTTCTGCATAAAGTGCTAAAATTCCAATACAATCAAGTGGTTTCGCAACTCCGGAATTCTCTAAGTAAAGAACGTTTGTTTTGTGGTTGCTTTGTTCCCAAGTATGTTTCGTCGAGGTCGCTGGCTTCACAAAACGTTAGTTAATCGATTATATTATACACTAAATGTAGGTACATATTTGTTTTGCTTACATTATAACCAACATAACCGTCGAGTCAAAATCGTCATATTTACTTAACAAAAAATCACCAATCGACTGGAATGCAAATAAAAAACAAATACCTATATTTGGCGTTGTAAACCCTTTAGTAATATGCAATACTTCCTGATGCGGGAAATGGCGGGGGAATGGCAGAATGGCGGCAATTCTGCATTCTGCAGTATTCGCCTTGGTTCATGTCCGGCTTGTGTGTATGTGTGCGCGGCGTAGTGCAACGTGGCTGCGACATGCCGTAGTACTAGCACTGGCTAGGGCCAGAAGGCGTGGCCAGACATTCCTTAGCCGCTGACTTCCTGGTATGCATGCACCCATAACAAGAATGCTGAACAAATCTGGCTTCTGTTATAAAAATAAATTACATCGAAATGTCATTCATGAACATTGATTTCCTGTTTAACAATAGTAAGATCAGTTTTACAATTTATGTTTTATATGTGAGAGAAATTTTATGATACTGTACAAAATGATACTAGATTACTACGTTAATATAAATGAAACCTAAAAACTTTTAAATTTGTATAAATTTACAGTAATATTTATTTTAAATTAATTCATATAAGTAAATAAAATAAAGATTACTATTATAAAAAAATAAAGATTAATTTAATAAAATTTGCTTTAGTTACCATATGAATTTCACTACCTTACGAATTTTTTGTGATTTTTAAAAAAATAAGAAACGCACGTTGATTACGTCGCACCTGCTGAACGTCATTGTGGTCACGATAATTACGTAAGTGGGTAGGTAGGTAGTCTGGTCTTGAGTTTGTTTATCCTTGTTTATTCTTACATCACTTCTATGTTTCTCAATAGTTAACAAACTAAACACAATACAACACAACACAAATTGGTATAATACATCGTTCGGTCGGTGGATGGTTCTACATGGCCTAATATCGAAAATGGTCAAGCATCAAATGTGTGACCAGTATCAACAAATTAAAAAATTCAGTCTAGATTGTTGACAGAGCTAATCTTATTAATTTAATAATGTCTCGTCTAAGTTTTGTCATTAATCCAGTTATCTGTTAATCTGCTCTGGCTCAATGTGGCGGAATAAACCCCTGGTCTCGACTAGTTAGGGACGATCCTACGCTGTGGAAGTCTAATAGGATTAAAAGAAACTAACATCGTTTTGGCATAGAGCGCTCGAGTTACACAATACAATGTTCAATATAGGTACATTATTTGTATTTGGTGGTCGTCTTGACATCCACAACTCATGTAAATTTACAATAATATTAGATTACTGGTTCTCAGTTCGCATGTTCGTTTAAATACAATCGTAAATACGTTTAATATATCGACTTAAACTCAAATTTAACCGTTACTCGTTCGTGAGCGTGAACTGTGAGGCTCGTCGTGGAGCATTAGAATCGCAAACGGCTAGGGATCGTTGCCGGCTAGTGCAGAAAGGTTATGCAACTGGAGACCGCCACGTGGCCTACATCTGTGTTGGCGCATGTCTTTTGCGGATTCTACGTTAGTACAGGGGAAAATTTGTGCCACAGGAGTTGTCGGAAATCGTGTCAATTTAAAATCTTATCAAAACAACGGTTTTGGTAATGAAATAACTCATGTAGAATATTTAAAAGGATATTGAATATATTTGAAAGGCTATTCATGAATTTTAAAAAGGAATCATCTACAAAAAAAAACAAAAGAGAAACATTATACACACCGCGTGCGATTTTCATTTTGACTGGTTAGATTGAGACTGTCGTTAGTGGATAATGCTCTAAATGAAACTTCGTATAATCGAATTAAAAGTTGAATGTTGCCCAGCTCGTGGCGGCCACGTGCTGGCGGCGCTCACTGCGCATGCCCACGGCGCGCCACGTCACAGCTGTGATCTTAAAAAATCGTTACCGACGACCACGCGCCCGCTCTCGCGACACGTGCTCTGAATTACACCACACTACCGCGCTCCTCATTTGTATCGCCAATAAATATGGGCTAGGGAAATGTTCATGTCACATAAATTTAATATACGCACAGTACAGATGAATGTTTTAATCTAATTACACCGGTTCTACCTAAGGTATGAAATGTAATGAAATAGTTTCTTTTTTTATTTTAATATCTTCCTATTGGTTTACATGCTGCTTTTAACTATAGTAATTGTTGAATTTATGTAGCGGTAAATTTGATTATAAAATATATTATTTATTAATTACTTCCATATCATTCCACACCTTAACTGATCAGACGTGGTAGTGCGCTACACTTCGCATTCTACCTCTTCAAAGATTACAGGCGTGCTGTTACGTTCATACAATCACGATAATGCAATGTAGGCATAATACATTGATTATTTTTATAGTATGATTACAGACAAAATGTTTATCGGCACGTGGCCCAATTTAAATTTAGTTGCTATTAGTAAAAATAATATTTATTTTAATTCCCGTATGAGGTTGATATTTATATTACTCTTGCCAATTTTAACCAATGTTTTCGAAGTGTTACATAAAAAAAGAAAAACAAATATTATTTATTATCTTTGCTGACACCTAAGTAAACTATCTGAGCATACACACGTTGTGTTTCGAACTTGTAAAACAAATTAATGACTGAAAAGCAACGTTTTTCAACATAACATGAAAGTAGGTCTGAAATAAGAGAAAGGCGGAACATTTTTATTTATAGAGTAATGTGTGTAATACCTACAAGTATACAATTATGATAAGGTCGACTTGTGTGTGCGTGTGTGTTCTCGAGGTTTGATTTGCGCAACCTATTATACCTTATCTGTCGACCTTGTTTTCAATGAGAGCAAATTTGTTAATGTCTGCATATCTATCAGATGAACCGTGTAAAATATGCTACCTAGGGTATCTTACTAAGGGGCCTGGTCCTATTCGAGGCCCGTCACATGCACATGAGTACGTGGGCGGCAGTGGCCAGTTCTGATTGCTACTCCCTTCAAACTACTTATCGTATGTACGATTATGGCAAAGTTGTCTAGAATGGGTATTAAACGCGGAAGCAGCAATTATCGAGTCACGGAAATCTGAACGTTTAGATTACATGTTTTTTTTATATCGTAAACGTGGCTTTATTTCGTGAAATCTGTCTGTGTATAAGAGGAATCCAATTCCAATCCAATAGGAAGTATTGTTGTTTTAAATTTATGTAATATTCAGGCCCGTAAGCGTTTAGAGATTTTTGATAATCCCTTCCTTATACCTAACCCCGTAAAGGACCTGGCATGATATTAATAATCATCTATATACATACTGCCTCGTTAGTCGTGTTGGTTGCAAGTGCGACTATCCATCGGGAGGTCCTGGATTCAATTCCGGGGTCGGCCACTAATAAATTTTTTTCATTTAGATTTTCTAGTAGGTAGTGGTTTGGAGTCTGGATAATGTGCCCGATGGATGTATGTCAATACGTTCATCACCTGTTCCATAGTGGGATGTAAACGTAACTGGTGAAACGTGGGAGTGCTCTACATTCTTCTACTTCTTCTACTTCTACATCTCTTCGGGGATTACAGGCGTGATGTTTGTATCATTTATATAATATATCTTTGTCTACTTATTATATTTGGGTTTATTGGCACAAACATATGAGCGCGGTGTACAGACCGGCGGCATGTCGGCGTGCGTACAGGTGAAGGTCACGGTCGGCGGCGCCCGCCTGGACGCGCGGTGGTCTCGTTCACGCGCCTCGCTCGCGAGCCTGCAGCCGCCACGCGTAGCCACGCCATTGGTCGCCTCGCGCGAAGTAGGCTCGACGTTGTTATCAACTGTCAAATGTATATAGGTAGATGTGTGCGCGATGCAACTCATTGACTTATTTCGTTCGCCACACTCGCGCCGTGAAGGCCGGCAGCGTTTGGAATGATTAAAAAATATACATCGCATCTCCCCGACCACAATGACGAGTGTTTTTCTTCGGCAAGGCCGTCGGTCTCTATACGAGTTACTTTGCACGCAATGCTGACCTTGTTCTACTAACATTGGCACTTATCTCTGATGTGTGATGATGGAGCATCATTGTCAAGTGTGGTCCGTTTCACCCCCAACAGTAGAGAAGTGATTAGATTAAAAAAAATACAAATTACACGGAAAATGTCATATGTTATTGACATGTTTTTATTTTATAATATTTCTTATTATTGACTGCCTCCTTGGTTGTATTGGTTGCAAGCGCGACTGCCGATCTGGAGGTCCTGGGTTGAAATTCCGGTTCGGGCACTATTTTTCTAATTTAGATTTTCTAGTAGTGGCGCGGAGTCTGGATTTGTGCCTGGCATATGGCATTAACCTATTCCATAGTGGGATGTAAACGTAACTGATGAAACACGGAACTGCAACTATAATCCTCTTCCTACCTCTTCTGAAATTTAAGGCGTGATGTTACGATTTTTAATATTCACTATTATAATGTACATTTTATACGATTAGAAAGTGTTTTTTGTGTATATTTCCATAATATATATTACTTTGTTACGCACCATATTGTTCGTCTAATGACGAACAGAAATTAAAATTAATTAATATGAAAACTTAAATATAACTAAACTAAAAATTAAACTGTATTCAAAGATTTTGAAATTTATTTTTTCCTTTGCCGGATATCCACGTGACCTTGCCATTCACCAAAAAAAATTTGAAAGTGAGAGAAGGCGTCTGCTGCCAAGACCGTAGCGAGTGGAAATCCTTAAGTTCTGCCTACCCCGGGATAGCAAATAGGCATGACTGTATGTACATTTAGTTATTCACGTGGTTACTTCTACTCTTGATAGTGAGTAATATATTAAATCCTGTCATTGCAGTTTTGTTCAGCATTACAATTAATATTAGCATACAGCTCGAGTCGATATTTTTTTTAAATAACTACTCTCCCGTCTTTCGAACTCTATTTCCGAAAACTAGTAATGCTATTGTGACTTTCCCGGGAATTGTTTCTTCACATAAAATCCATTACCACTTGATTGCACTCAGATATAATCAGTCAATACGAATCTATTCACATTTACATATATGTGATATTAGCATCGATTTTACTTATCAGTACAAAACTACAAATCAGCCTTTTAATTTTTGAATGAAACCGTCGCAAAAGAACGTATGATAATGACGATGGATTTAGTGAGAAACATGAGGTCAGTGTTCATAGAGACATTAGCGCTCGGTGCTCTCTGGGTATCCCTTAAGAGAACTGGCGTCACGATTTAATTAACGTAAGAACGTTACTAAGACACACCATGGTGCATCACTGTAGAATTGTTCCAAATGAAACGCAAAATCATTTCACCTTTCGTGACGGCTGAAATAAATTGATCTGATTGATAATGATTGCTGCGATCACGCAGAGCGGCAACGAATGGTGTCGCGTCGCCACTTAAGTGCAGTATGTCTTCATTGTTCGTACATCACCAGCGGCGTAGATGTCGCCACCGACGCGACGGACATTGGTCGCGATCTACAATCTACTCTTAAATAACCAACTAACCACCTTTTAACTGGCTAGTGTTATCTTAACTTATTACGAATTTTTGAACTAGTCTTCTCTTTAATACAAAACGTAACTTACCCACCTGATCCAACATTTGTAATGGCCATGGAGATTATTTTAAATGTAATAGTGTAAGATTTATATAGAAGTAACTAAACGTAATCACGCTCGTAATCCCCGTAAAGGTAGGCAGAGGAATGTAGTACACTCACACGTTTCACCAGTTACGTTTACGTCCCATTGTGGAACAGGTGGTGAGCCTTTTCCCAGACACTAGCCACTGAGCCTCTACTAGAAAATCTAAATTAGAAAAGTCACATACAGAATTAATTTCATATTCCCTGCCTACAACTCGTAAAGTACTTGGCGCGACGGTATAATATCTACAGCAGTAATAATAATAAAAAAGAAAACAAAAGCAATTACGATATACATATATATTGTCTCAAAGTCTGCCCTTAATTTCTTCAGCTGTCATATTATTATAAAATGAGTTACTTGTATTACAGACATAACAGTAAATCAACTTTTATTGTCGTGTTTAAATTGGAATAGATGAGAAGGAAGAGCATTCTAATGACATATATTATGCCCTTCTTACTATTGCTTACAGGTTTTATAGCTATTTTTATGTTCAGCAGAGATAAATTCTAACATTAATATGCCAGTAAGTACTGAATTGTATTTATAATGTTAGCGCAATGGCCGTGGTGTGCTATGAATCGTTCGTTATTATCCTTTATCAAGAAAAAAACAAGCCTCGTTTGGTCTGAAAGAAACTGGCGTGAAGGATAAAATACTTGGTGCGCTAATAAACGCGTGCGCATATAAACAGTGGACAAAAAATTATACGGAATGATTTATTATTGTTAGTTAAACATTCGTCAGCAGCATCTTAGATGCAGTTGAGATGTTTAAGAGTGACATATCTTGTTCAAATAAGTCTGATACTGGCTGATGTCGGTGTCAGGAGTGTGCGAGTGACAGAGCGTTGAGTGAAGAATGACGTAAGTGGGGAATATATTTATAATAACTATTTTTTTTATAAGTTACCCCAGAATAGTGAACACTAGCAAACACTAGATTTTTGACATTAGTAAATTATTACACAAGTGTGACCAACAGATATAGGTGTAAAAGACATGCATGAAGTAAGTCCAGCTTACAAGATTTGTCTATTAATAGCATTTAGAAACAATACAAATATTATATTTTATGTTAAATTTGTAAATAACTTCTATTTGTTTAATAAAGACTGCTTCGTTTATCGTGTTGGTTGCAAGGGCGACTGCCTATCGGGAGGTCCTGGGTTTAAATCCCGGGTCGGGCACTAGATTTTTTTTCTAATTTGGATTTTCTAGAAGTGGCTCGGAGTCTGATATATACAAAAGTCTGATACATACAAAATGAAGTGAATTTAATACAAAATTTAAAAAAACGGTGAAAGTGACATTTTAATAATCAAATTAACGCAACGAAAACGAGTCATATTTAAAACAAAATTTCAACTGTGTTTAAAGTTAAATAAGAATTGTATTATCACTATACCACATCATAATTGTTATTATTAAAAAGATTTAACGAGACGACATCACCTACAAATGATATTTTCGATAGCCTCCATACACGATAAGAGAATTACGAGCGCGGGTAGGCATAAAAAAAATCGTTTTTTACGCTCGTTACAATGCAGGAATAGATGAGCGATGTCGTCGTGAGTTTCAACATGCACAGTGACATCACCGAAAACAAACCTTGGCCCACTGCCGCTGCACTCAGTGCGGAGAATAACTGTACGCTAAGCGCTTTTTAACCCGTGTGAGTACAGTCGTGATGTATCGCTCTTAACACGTTTTTTTTGCATCAATTAACCATCCCTTGGTCTCGACTGTACCGCGCGAACGTTTGGTCGGCATGATTGATTGTTACTTCCATTCCTTCCTATTAGCGGTTCTCTCGAGCTCTCAGTAGCGCGCTATTGGAAAGGAGCTGGTGCGCTGATGATTACTAGTGTTAAGTCGAGCTTTTCTTCTCATCCATATAATTAACCATTTATAGAACGTAGTTCTTGTCGTAATGTGAAGGTTTAAGACTAGAGCTCGCCACGCTGGCCAAGTGTGAGTTGGCACTCAACTCTCTGTATTTTATTCGTGTTGTGCAATTCTACCATATATTCGTTGGTCCTATGTACCTCTCATATAACTCGTTCAAGCCATAATACAATTATTTCCCATTCCGCGTTTTACACATTCTCGTTGCACCACACACCTGTCATACGTTTTATGAATTATCAATCTCTCGTAATTCAATTCGTTTTTATTTCACGTCGGCCTTTGAAAGTACCGAACGCTCACGTGGCGTCTGCTACGAAATTATACGTGATGGGTTGGCGTTGCCAACAGTTCTGTTTTCCCCGGACGCATGTCCTCGTTTTTGTAGTATCGTGAGTGTTTGGATACTTTATAAACAGCGTCCTGGCTTTTTAAAACGTATTGTAAAATGCATTGTAAAAATTCGCGCGCCACTTTTGCAACGCGTATGTTACATATAAATATTATTACCCTTAATTAAGATTATTGGTATTGCTCGAATTTCATTTACCCCATTTTCAATACATATTAATTAATTATTGCTATTGTATTACTTCCTTCTGTTTTTAAACCAAATTGTCCTGGTATTTCCAATTTTAAGTCCTAGATTTTGAAATTTGAGGTTGGCAACCTTATGATCGTTGTATCTAACGCGCAGTATTTAACTATTATTACTTCACATTGTAAATATGTATTATAGATTGTTCTTAGGCATATCCTCACGCCACGCCGCCATAGGGTTGGTAAAGGGCACCAAGTGCCAAATAGTTTTATAACTTATATTATGTTGAGTAAAATAGAATTACATAACTCCAATGCTAAGTTGCATTATGATTCCAATAGAAAGCCTCATTTAGAACCGTGATTTAGCGGCATCTGTACTTTTGAACTGAGCTAGTACGTCTTTAGTCTTGGTGTACTTACCAATCGCACTTAACAGAGCTTTAGTTTGTGCAGCTTCCATATAAAGTGTCTATAAAAGTTTCTCATTTCCCACGTACTTATAAATATTAACTAGTTACAGTATAATGTATACCGCCTTTCACTTATACCGACCACCACTGGTGCATATCTATTTTACAAATGTCGCGAACGCAATCCAAGACGTATTGGATACATGGAGCGTGCGACGTATTAGATGTCGTCCCCCCCCCCCCCCCCCCCCCCCCCCCCCCCCCGGCCCGGCCCCCCCCCCC
>DWDU01004082.1:0-11062 GCA_018245575.1 Jemadia suekentonmiller
ATACAAAAGAGGTTTAAAAGTCTTTACCAGCAAATTGTATAAGCTCTATAGTGGTCATGAATAACAGTAATTATCCCTTTGGGGTTCCATCGTTGATTTCCTCTTAGAACGGAGTTACTCCCAAAACGGAAAGGGTGCATGCCACAGCTGTGATGATAGCAAAGTCAAGATTAGCAGTCTTCAAACGCTTCTATGAATATTATGGATATTTCCATAACTTGTAAATTTCATCATGATTATTGTCGTCAGCGCTATATGCTGGCTAATATTCAAACACTTAATGTAGGGCTTCCAGTCGTGGCTTCTGAAATCAGAACCACAGTCCTTTAAGTGATAGACTACGTGTAAACCAATGAACTATCACTGAATCACATCATTGCTTGAAGCGGTATATTTACATTATATAATTACATGATTTTATTTTATCTCGCGTGGTTGTGAGTTTTTCGTAACGAATTATTTCGTCTCTATCACGATAAAAGTTATAAAATAACCAGTTTTAATCAGATATGTACCATTACTTGCGGTTAACGAACGTTTATTAAATACGATATATGTACGTAAGGTACGAACATTATAAGGTCTTCGCAACCGACGTAAATATACAAACAGAATGATGAATAGAGAGGAAAGACAACGGGGCTGTAAGGATTGATTTGATTTGATTTTTACATTTGGCACTCCATGTCCTCTACCTACCCCGTAAGGACCTGGAGCAATGATATAATAATAGATGTGTTATCGATGGACGTACCGTTACCAGACTCAACAGTAGATCCATAAAGCATGTGTCGATGCTCGTGACGCTCGATGAATTTTAAAATGATAGTGATAAAAAAGGTATTTAGTTATGCGAAAACAAAGATGTGGAGTCGTATAAATGATAACTTAAGTAATTTATCATACCACATACAATCTCATACCAAGGAGAAATAAATTGTAGCCACAATATGTGTAATCACTACTAACAGTGTTATACTGGCAATAAATGGATCGCTACAATTATATGTAGGTAATATTTAAATGAAAAGATAGTGCAGTTGTGAAACGTGACATTACTGTTAAGGTGCAAATATTTGTTAATGTAAATGATTTATGAAGTTATGGTAGTTTTATATAAATAAATATGCAAAAGAGCTATGAACAATACTTTCACGTTAGGTCACAGGAAGAAAAAGCTTGGTGTCTTTGGTCCTTCATCTTGCTGTTGGCAATATTGGCATTGTATGTTTGCTTAGTCATTATTTCATAAGTATGTATATATCTCATGATCGTCAACAACTTGTCTAAGTCCACTGGTGAACATACGCTTCCTCTGAGAGGTTTTTGCCCATATTCCTTAAGCTGGGCATGATGGTTCTAATATTACCTATATAATATTATACGTGGGAGTGTTCTACACTCCTCTGCCTACCTCTTCGGGGATTACAGGCGTGATATTACGTTTTAAAAATACGACTGCCTCGTTGGTTGTGTTGGTTGTAAGTGCGACTGCCTATAGGTCATGGTTTCAATTCCCAGGTTGGACTCTAGTAAATATTTCTAATTTAGATTTTCTAGTAGTGGCTCGGAGTTTGGAAACGTGCCCGGTGTATGGTAATAACCTCATCACCTATTCCACAGTGGGACATAAACGTAACTGGTGGAACATGGGAGTGTTTCTACATTCCTCTGTCTACCTCATCGGAGATTCCATTCCTGATGTTACGTAAAATACATGCATATTTAATAAAAAAAAAACGTGAGGTGTATCGCGTACAGAAAAAAAGGAGTGTTGTATGCCCACTGAAAGAGATAGCTATTCAAGATACAATTTATTATGAATTTTACATGTTCACATTCAGTCATTCTTCACTTATATTTCAGTGTGCTTCCTGTGCATGACGTTGGGTATCATGTACACCTGGCCGTCCAGTACGCTGACGCTGTTCGCTTCAGCCAACACGACGTTGGACCGACCGATGGCGGAGGCGGAGCTAGCGCTGCTGGGCAGCCTGTCGTCCATCAGCGGGCTCATCAGTACCCCCTTTTCCAGTTACTTCCTCGATCGCTTCGGGAGGAAGTACACCTGCATGATATTCTCCATGACGCAAGTGGTAGGCTATTTAAATTAATATATGATAAATTACTTGAAAGAACGATGGTTCTATCATATAAATTCAGTTTTGTTATATTTCTGTGTGTTGCGTGTGTGGAAGTCTGTGTGCATGTTTTAAAGTTAAACTAAATTAGGCAAGCTGGAGTAAGTGTTTCGAGAAGTACCGATATTACTAATAAATTAACCGAGTGAAGCCAAAATCTAACCGAAAAAGAAAATATCCAAGGTTTATCATGTAGAAACGTCCGTTTTGTAACTATATGAATTGTTATGAATCAACAGAAGGGGCGACACTTCACTTCGTCACAGTACTCCTTTTACAAACTTGTAAAATGGTCTATGAGGTCCATGTATAAAGCAGTAGTCTGTGTTATTTAAATTAAGTCCTTATTAATATATTGCATAGTCATTTTTATTTTTAATTATTCAAACACTGTTTAAAAATACGTATTTTGCCCGCAGACCTCCTGGCTCATTATAATATTATGCTCCAAAGTGGAAGGGATTCTGTCCGCGGTCTTCATATCGGGTCTTAGCAGCTGCATGTTGCTGGCTGTGCCCATCTACGTGGGGGAGTTCTGTCAGGAGTCAATCCGAGGGACGATGATGTCATCGTCGATGATCTTCTACGGCGTGGGCATGCTCGTGTCGTACCTGTTTGGAGGTTTCCTTCAGTACAACATGATGAACTATGTGTGTCTGTGCTTGACACTGGCGGGAATGGCTCTCATCACCTTTCTGAAGGATTCGCCCTTGTATTTGCTGACGAAGGGCTTGGATAAGGTTTGTTTTATACAACTGTTATATCGTTTAGTTACTTTGTTAGTATAATTTTATTATTCTGTTTAATCGGTAGGACGGGTCGTAAATTACCTCGATGTAAATGCGCATAGGTACAATTTCTAATTACAATTTAGAAATTTACCATTTATCCAAAATTCACTATTATTTAATTGAAATTGCATTTACACAGCGGGGTTAAGTACAGCCTGTAAAGATGCATGGAACTTAACTTTTGCTATACGAATGTATCTGATGCTCTGATCAACATAAGCAACTTCCAATTACAGGAAGCCATGGCGTCCATAGCCTTCTACCGCGGAGTGGGAGTGAATTCTAAGGAAGTGCTGGAAGAAATGGAATCGCTTAGGAGGTCTCTCAATCCAAATGTTGATGGTAAATGTAAATAATTTTAATAGCGTTTGAGGAAGCTTGTTGTATCATTAGTCTATTTGACTGGCCTGTTGGTGCAGTGGTAAGTGAACGTAACTATTGTGCCGAGGGGTCATGGGTTCGATTTCCACCTAGAATAAATATATATTCGTGTGATGAACACGACTGTTTGTTCTGTGTCTGGGCGTAAAAAACATATAAGAGTGGACTTACTTGTACATATGTAGTTTATAAGCCGTCTGGTTGACATAACACAAGCTCTACTTGATGCATATTTTGGAATTAGGTAGCCTTGTGTGGACGTGACCCAATATATTATTATTTGAGTAATTTCACTGATACCGTCTTTAAACAACCCGCACACCATCTATTGATTCCAATCTAGATGTAACGAACACGCCACTAATAAACATACATATGTAAATTTTTAAACGTAGCGTAACAACACGCCTGTAATGCCCGCGATGGTAGGCAGATTAGCATAGTATACTCTTATGTTTCAACTGTTATGTTTATCATGGAACAGTTGGAGACCCTAATGCTATATACAAGGTACAGGTCGAGACTCCGAGCCACTATTAGAAATTTGTGAAAAGTCTAAGTTAGAAAATTCGACAGCAACCGACTCCGGCTTTGAACTAAGTTGGTGAAGTGTTTGCAACTGTCTCGAATATATTATTCCGACAGCATTATATTTACACAACTCCTGTAGTGCAGAAAGCCCCCAAGGCGATTTTCGATTAGGCGGACTCTTATGTACTCGTACTTAGCTTATCTTTATGTCTTTAGTCCATGGTATAAAGAACAGAGACTAGAGGTGTGAAATGTAATATTTTATAATGTCTGTCCAGATGCTACGCCGGAAGAGGAAAAGTTGAAACCGGACCTGAAGGCAAAGGAAAAATTCTCCTTCTGGAAATTTATGAGTAAGTAATTTTTTTCAATTCACGTAAATAAATCCAAATAATATGTCCAAATACTGCAGCGAATTTTGCTACCTGGTATAATGTTGCCACCCTGCTCGTGTTAGCTCTTTCTATGACTAAAATTCACGGGTAATGAAACACAAGTTTAGTAAATTAAACACTTGCGCTTTAGTCTTTGACGTCGAACAAGAGAAAGCCTTTGGCCGCAAGTATTTCCAAGTTTTAACGAACGTGGGTATATGTTATAATAAAAGATATTCTCTTAATTACGGTCATAAACTTTCCAGAAAAGTCTAAGTCAACTCGACGCGCCCTGATCATGACCCTGGTCCTGTACACTACGTCAATATTCCAAGGGCTGGCCGTGGTGCAGGTGTACGCAGAGCCATTATTCGCGGAGGCAGTACCGACCATGTCTTCCACATTGTCGGCGGTGATTTTCGCCATCGTAGCTATCATCGCTGGGGTCATCGCCGCTTACTTAATAGATTTACTAGGGAGGCGGGTGAGTCGAATAATACTTCGTATCATCTGGGTTTTTCAAAGATTCTAGGTTTTATAGGTATCAATTTTATGTTACATGTTATAAATATTTATGTTCCCTCGTGGAATTATGCTTCTGGCTAACCATTAAACATTTAGTACAGAGTTAAGTAAAAGACAGTTGTTTTATTTTATTTTAACGTAACATCACGCGTGTAATCCGCGAAGGGGTATGCAGAGGAATGTAGAACACTCCCACGTTTCACCAGTTACGTTTACGTCGCACTATGGAGTAGATGGTGAGCCTATTGCCATACACCAGGTACAAATCCAGATACCGAGCCACAGCTAGAAAATCAAAATCAGAAAAATATAGTAGTGCTCGACCCGGGAATTGAGCCCAGAACCTCCCGATCGTTAGTCGCATTTGCAACCAACACGACCAATGAAGCAGTCAGTTATTTTATTTTAATGTTCGTATTTCTTGCTGTTCCAGCCGCTTATAATATACGGATCTCTCGTCGCCGGCGTCTGCTGCGTAATCCTCGGCACCCAGATCCACTTACACTGGGGCCCGCACTGGGTCACTGCGGTTTTCATCTATCTCTTCAGTATCGCTTACAACATTGGAGCGGGTACCGTTCCTTTCGTGATGGTCGCAGAGGTGTTCTTGCCCGAGGTTGGTGTTAATTAGATAGTCCCCTACCGCTTCGGGTAAAGTATTATATCATCTTATATTATTAAAAAAACTGACTGGTGCGTGATAATGTCCGTAAGTTAAAATACGTACTACAGTGTTGAAAACTCCTAAACACCGCACAATTACCTGGTAAAAGCTTTCCTAGGATCAGAAAGCAGGACAAAGTAAACAACGCAAATATTCGAGAACAGAACATTCTTGGGTTCAATACATAGTTTGAAAAATTATTCGAAAAACTACTTGGTGTGCCTACTGAAGCGTATTAAGAAAAGACTTATACCGCTCATAGTTTCCCAATCCTAGTTTTGATCAATTCATCAAGACATGTCAGGATTCGCTACAACGTCCACAACGTTTATCTATACTCCAGCATCAGCCTGTCTACGTTCACTGCTGGACATGGAGTTTTTCTTCTTAATCTCTTAGTTCGGATGATTTTCGCACCCCCACTCTGCTGCCTGTAGGGATTTAGGCGCACCTAGGTAGGTAGTGCTATGGGAATCTGCTAGCGTCAAGTTATGTTGCCACACACGGTGCCCTTGTATCCAGCCGTGGGGTCAAAGATGGCACCTCGATACAGATAGTAACAACCGTTGTAAGTTTATTAGTACTTATTATATTATTTTGCAAATTCTATAAGATTAATTTCACTATCAAATGAAATGGTCTGAGAAGGTCATACAAATGATATTTGTCCTTCTCCTTAGTCCAAAAATTTGGAAACCTACTATATTTTCATTAACAAAAATAGTATTGGTAAACAAATGAAACCGAGCAACGAAGATAGTAACTATATTTTCCATATAAATGTCTCTTTACAGTGCAAAACTATACGTTTAATTACGTTTTCATAATAATATGTTTCGCAGGTAAAGAGTGTGGTGTCAATGATCAGTATGGAATGGGCGTTCGTCTGCTACTTCGTGATCCTGTTCATCTTCAACCCCCTGGTGTCTGCGATAGGACTCGGCTCCGTCTTCTTCATATTCGCGGCGGTCTGCTTCTTCACCAGCGTTTACAGCTTTTTCTTCGTTCCTGAAACAATGGGGCTTACTGTAGATGTCATCCAGAGGAAATTTATGGGAAAACGCACGAAATTCTCTCACGAACTCCAACAATTCTCTTAATATAATGATAATATACCTCTGTTATGTTATAATCTTTTTCATTTAATCTTTTTTATATTACTTACACATATTCATATATGTACCTACACTTAGAAAGGGGAAAATGAAGGGTTGTATGTATTTTTCAAACCACATCCAAAAAAATATGCCCAAAAAATAAGAAAGATTTGGTGTGGACCACCCTTATCACTTAGGGGCCTAAAAATAGATTACAACTAATTCTCAGAGCTGAATACAGATATAAGATTTTATAAAAACCGGTCAAGCCGTTTCGTAGGAAGGCCCTCTCCCTCTCTTTTCCCCCCTCGCCCAGTCCCCCTTCCCCTTCCCCTCTCCTGTCCATGAAGGCTACGTATACAAATTAGAATTAGCGCGACTGCCGATCGGGAGGTCCTGGGTTCAAATACCGGATCGGGTACCACTGGAGTTTTCTAATTTAGATTTTCTAGTAGTGGCTCGGAGTCTGGAAATGTGCCCGGTGTATGGCAATAGACTCACCAACTATTTTATAGTGGGACGTAAACGTAACAGATGAACTGTGAGAGTGTACTACATTCCTCTGCCTACTTCTTCGGGGATTACAGGCGTGATGTTACACATAAAACATGTACGTTGAATTTGAACATTTTTACAAGACGAACGTTTTCACCAAGACCTTAAAATTATGGGAAATTCGCTACGCGTTTTTGATGAAAATATGTACATTTAATAATTAATATTATTTATTAAATCATATTGATTTTGATTACGCATTAATAATATTGATTGATTAGGTTAGGTTAGTAAATTTACCTTGCGAGCAAAGCTCAGTCGCCTGGCTAGCAAAATTATCTGAAATTGGGTATGATATACATATACCTACATCGTATGGCAAATCTATCAGCTTTCATCGGCTTCATGACTGAGCTTTAAATATTGATAATCGATAGCGAAATTATTTATCATTATTTTCATGTTCAGACTATTTTTAACCGACTTCAAAAAAGGATGAGTTACTCAATTCGTCTGTATTTTCTTTTGTGCTGTGCTTTAAAAACGCGTGGGGCTGTACGAAATGTGTCTCAAGACGAGAATACTTGTACAAATATGATAACTATGTCTGCATACAATAACAATATTATACTTTTAAAATCGTTACTTACTGAATAGTGTTTTAAAAACGAAAAAGGTACGAAGACATTTTACTACAACTTGTCTCGTGACTGATGTCAGGAATAAAAAAAAACTGTTATCTTGTTTCTATTATTTAATTCAACGATATCCTTATCCTAATTAAATATCACATTACAATTGATATGTATATAAATACGCAGTTTCTTAACGTCTATAAAATATTCATTTTTATAATTTAGGTAATTTAAATACTCGAATGATAGAGAATGGGTGATAAAAGAATGACGAAGCAGATATACAATGCGAATGTCGATGGACGCAGGTGCCGAGGGAGGCCAAGACTCTCCTATCCTGATCAAATAGGTCAGATACTGGCTGATGGTCGAGTCAGAAGTCTCCAAAACCGACGTGCATGTATGAAGAGAGTGATGAATGTGAAGGAGGCGCGGCAGGTCTGTAAGGATAGAGATATTTGGCACTCGGTGCTCTCTGCCTGTCCTGTAAGGAATCTGACGTCAGGATACAATGACAATAGGTAATATTAATAAATCCAATACAATTTTTATTACGCTCAATGGTCATTGCTTTGATGCTTTTAAAATAAACCTTGGTTCTTATGAGGGAGTTTTGTATGCTAGACACAGATTAATAAATTTAACCGCCGACCAAACCAAATAACATTTAAATTGGACCTACTTATGCAAAAAGGAACCAATGAGTTTTTCTAGTAGTATTGTTGAAAATGTTAATGATTTTCAACATTATTATATTTGTATACATAGAACAAATTATTTTGTACAATATTGTAAATAGATTTTATTAAAAATAACTTAAAATTTTACAGTATACAAAAATTGCTTTTTCTCAAAACTGTCATTGTGTGTGTTGATTCTGTTTTGGATAAAGTAGGTCCAATTATGACATGTCGTGTATGTATTTTAATAAATTATAATACCTACGAGTAAATAAATTGTGTTTGTTATCTAAACATACACATGTATATAATTAATCCATGAAATACAATTGAATCAAAGACAGTGCCGTCGAAAGAAATATTTCAGTGAGACCCACCTTATCAAAATACGACAATACAATTGTAAGGTAAAAATAGACATTATATGAATGTTTATTTTTACCTTTGAGTGTTACAGTTATCATATACCTACTCTGTCTATTTTTATATCCTTTTATTTATCTTTTATATTACAAATCAATGATATTTGGTTGCAACTCAGTTTTATAATTCCAATCACTTAACATTGTCCACGAGAAATTATATATATCTTCATTAAAGCTTTTCAAATGGCAAGATCTACATCACAGTTTGACAGTGCCCTGCACTATGTCATCATACAGCTTCCGAGTCAATGGTACAAATGTAGTGGACTTCTGGTCTAGAAAGTACAGAGGATCCGAGTGGAGATTCAGTTGGTAGCCCTGTTCCATGAGCTCTTTCTTCCTGAGCTTAAAAGTGGCGGTTAACGGTGGCTCTGGAAGTAGTCTGACGAAGAGCGGCCTGGAATAAGCTGGTAGCGAGGCGTGGAGACCTCTGGCCAATGCAGCTAAGTCTACTTTCCTCTCAGGATCGGAGATAGCTACCATTCCCGCTTTACCTTCAACATTTGGTATCTGTAATTATTTAGAAAAATTATTTTAGTGTCTATGCGTGCTCAAAATAATATAAGTATCATTCCACAAGGCTTAATTCTGGGCTCATTTTGATTTATAGTTTACGCCTAATTTATCTTAGAATTTGGAGTGTACATAATATCACGCCTGTAATCCCCAAAGTGGTAGGCTGAGGAGTACACTCCCACGCTTTCCCAGTTACGTTTGCGTCCCATTGTGGCATAGGGGGTGAGCCTATTGCCATACACCGGGTATAAAAGCAGTCTCCGAACCAGTAATAGAAATTCCTACTAGAAAATCTGAGTTACAAAAACCAATAGTAGGTACCTGATATCAGATTTGACGATTTCATGTAGGTATATCACAAGAAACAAAGTTAAAGAACTTTACAAAGTTTTGCAAAGAATTACATGTAATATATGTAATACAAAAATATCGTTTACGTCTATTATAAACAGGCTCAAATAGTGGCGTTTAACCAAAAATAGTCAAATAATCAAACATTTACGTTGTAAATATTAAAAACTAAACGTTATTACACCGTTCGGGTCTAATATCACGCGGCCATGCTCACACCGCGGCGAGCGGATGCATGGAAGCGGGTTTTATAGAGACGCGAGGCGCAGAGAAGCGGCTTCCGCGCGGGTAGCGTTGGATCGGTCGCTCCCGCTGTTCCATGCTGTCAGGTATCAGCTGATATTATACAAACCAACACAACGTAAGCTCCGCGCCGTGTGTGGTAGTCGCCTTATGGCTAAAACGGAGGTACTTACAGACACGCCATATACCACTGTGTCCTTTAATCCGATCAAATTACTTATTACGCCTTCTACTTCCGCCGTAGAAACATTTTCACCGCGCCATCTATAACAAGATATTTTTTTTTAATCCTAAGTTCAATAAGTTCCTCATAATTTGTTGGTACTTGTGTTAATTAAGTCTGAACAATGTCACGCTGAAGGAAGACATTATGAGGAAACCTCCACTCTTTAGAGTTCATAAAAAAGAAGTTTCCTAAGGCGTGGGTAGTTTACCAACCCATAATTAGCCAACAGCCAGATTGTGGTCTTAACCCTCATTCTGAGAAGAGAGCTCCTCCAATAGTGGAACGATAAAAAGGGTAGAAAAAAATGGAAATTTTAGCACAGAAAGAAATCATAAATTCTTGTTTCACATATAGTGTTGAAGCTTAATATTTAGTACGATCGTTCATTACTTAATACGATACCTTATCAGTGGCTGTTACTAAATGCAGCCTACTACCATGCGAGTGCCCGATGTCAGTGATGTGTCATCTGTCAAATGTTATGACAGCTGACACTCAATTCCATTACACTATCAGAATAAATTAGTGGACATGGGACCGTCACTTACATAGGCTGCATTCCACTAAGGGTTCACAACGCCCAAAACATTCTTTTGGCCGTTCCACATGGCGCCCACGATCCTTGTGGTCTCAATGAAAACGTCTAATGACGTCATAACTTACAAGCACGTGGAGCTCGCGGCGACCATTTCAAGAGGTTAATCGTAATGAGCGTTGCAAGAATTGACGGGATTTTAAACGTCAAAGCAATAAAGATGTCAATGTATCAATGTCAAATTGTGATTTATTTGAATATAATTTATTAAATACTCCACTGATATTAAATATACAAAATTTACGATGTCAACGCTCGCGCCTTGGTAGAACGGTACAATACGTGGTCGTGAGCGCAGGCGTTGTGAATGCTTAGTGGAACGCACCTATAGCATATAGTATAAGTAATGTGATCTATGATAGTATTCATACATGCTATGATCATAGATAATC